>JAEMON010000014.1:2008413-2018697 GCA_030264115.1 Lygus lineolaris
TGAACCATTGGAATCGAGCACGATTTTTTTTTTTTTTTTAACCCACCCCCTCTCAAAATTTGAGGTTTTATGTTCTATACGTGGTTGTTACGAAAATTAGGAAGCTATACTGCCCACCCAGCTTGGTCGACTTTCTTTTCTTCTTTTTTCATTCTGATAAATGAATTATTTCTTGAAAAATGGGATGTTCACGTTATAGGGACCAACCTATCTTCAATCATACCCTGTGTTCGAACTCGAACAGTTCGTGACGAACTCGAACTCGAACTATACTTGTCGAACTCGAACTCGAACCGAGATGTCCGGAAAATTCGAACTCGAACTTTCCATAGTTCGAGTTCGAGTTCGTGGGTTCGAATGCACCCCTAGGCAAAAATCGTAGGTGCCATCTCAAGAGCTGGCGTTGGTCTCATTAGACGCAAAATTTAATTTCCTACAACGTTTATTCCAAGGTGTTTTCGATTTTCTGGATAATTTCCGTGTTATTGCCCAAAAACACTTAAAAACGTCGAAAAAAGTGTTTTTTGCGGAAAAAGTGGTCAAGATTTATTCAGGGACCCTTAATATGTCGTTTATTCGTGATCAGCGTGAAATTTCCAATAAGACCTCAAACTAAATAAGTCCGTTACGTTTGGGACCACCTGTATGTCCGAAAAAATGTCAAAATGTCAATAATATCAGAAGAGAGGATGAGTTCGTTGGCCAACATTTTTAGAGTACTCAAAGGATTCAAATTTTGAAAATTTACAGTCAAAAATTTGCTGAAAAAAAAAACGCTTTTTTTGAGGTTTTTTGTGTAAATTACAATCTTAAACATAGGAACATTATATGGTATATTCGGAATCAGCGTGAAATTTCCTTTAGGAATCCCCAACCAAATCGGTTAAAATCATTCTTTGGAAATTCGCTCACCAACTCATGCTGCATGAATGGGACTTTTTTTGGAATTAGTTACCTTGGTACCTACTTACACAAAACTAGAAAAGTTCGATATCTCTAATCTCTTTCCAGGACTTATCAATATTTTAAATCAAAGTCTTGAGTAGGTATCATCCGATAATCCCATATTTTCTAAGAAGTATCAGCAACCAACTCAGCAGGTCAACTTGTTACCAAGATAATTGAGGTGAATCATTGGAAAGGAGAGCCGTTAGAGTAATGTAGACCTCGTAGGGTTCAGTACAGGTACCTGAACAGGTAGATTTCTCTGTTTGATTTCTGAGCTTGCCGTATACAAGTCCATTAGCACATCTACGGTACCATGTTTTTAAAAATTCTATCTTCACATGTTCAGTGTTACGGTGGTGCCCGAAGTGCGAAGACCTCAACGAATTCTTCTTACACAATATCGGTAAATTCCATTACAATTATTGTTTATAAATCTTTCTGATCCTTCAACCTATTTTGACTTAAATCATATTGATCATTTCGCGCCAATGGTAATACCTGCAATGATTGCCCACACTCAGGCTTAACCTTTGAGGATTTAAAAAGGCAAATTTTGTATTGTCAATAAGTACCTACCTGTAAATGCAATAAGTTAGTGATGATTACTGTGATTTTTCCATTTCAGTAACTAAATATTAAGTTAATGTAACAAAAATATCGATAACTGAACCCTTTCTAACTAATATAGATCATTTATTTATCATTTGATTAATTTCATCCATTATCGATATTTTTCAGGAAGCCAAAGTGATGGGAATGTGGAGGGAATGGATCGACGTGTTAAATACACCGATGACCTACTATATAGCGATGATATGCCTGGCGCTATACTTTTTCGTAAAGTACTTAGTGATGCCTCTTGACTGGACCAAGGTGAGGAGTAGAGAGATAATAATGATTCCAGTAATTCCAGGTAATCGACACCAAATTGGAAGTTTGGCTCTAAAGAGACGGCAAGGACAGTAAAAGTTTCCGTTTTCGCCCAAAGATGGCACAAACTCAAAATAATTACATACCTGCATTGATCTAATAATAATTCATTCCTACTCAATGGATGCATAAGGTATAATAGAAGATGTTTAAATGCTTCTTTGCTCACATCTACCTGTATATCGAATAACATTTTACTTAAATTTAATACAATTGATTAAGGAGTTGGACGAATCAGGATATGGCTACGTGGGAGGTTCTGGCTTCAGAAGACTGGACCAGATCAAGAGGATTAGACGGTCAAGGAAAATCGGAGAGGTGCCACCAGTGTATCCCAACGGCTGGTTCGCTCTGGCAGAGAGTCACCAAGTGAAGAAAGGCAACACACTTCACGTTTCTGCTATGGGTACGTTGCAATGTAGCGAGACTATATTCTTAAGTACTCGTACCTTCATTTCAATATTCTTTACAATAATTGTTGGGATAGGTACGAAGAAGCTGTGTGCTTTACCAACTTAGCAGACGTTTTAATTGTGATTTGACCTGCTGCAGTAGGTACCAACCTAATTTTTATATTTATGGTTCTTCAGGAGAGGATTATGTGCTGTTCAGAGGATCAGAGGGCAAATGTTTCGTGTTGGACGCTCATTGTCCGCATCTCGGAGCCAATATGGGAGTTGGTGGTCGTGTCGTCGACGACTGCATCGAGTGCCCATTCCATGGATGGCAGTTCGACGGCCGTGATGGCAAATGTCGAACAATTCCCTACTCTGAAAAGGGTAGGTATGTAAATCGACTATATTTAGGGGTTCAGCTTGCTCTTCTAATTTTGTGAAAGAGACTTTAGTAAGTATTCGTGTTTAATCCTCTTGGAGGCAATGCCCTAATATAACAGTTTCGTTCATGCTTTTTACTGTAGCATCATCTTCCACTCACTTACATCATGGAAACATGACCATAAATCAGTGGGCCTATAACCTCTGGCAGAGTAATATTTCAAGCTCCATTGAAGATAGATTTTTTATATGAGTAAATACTGTGTTGTTACTGATTCTATCATCAGTATGAGGAATGAGAACATTTTATTTTGTTGAGCATGCTAGGTATTCTTATCATACCTTCGTCCCATGTTTTGTTGTCAGTTTAATTCATAGTTTATGACACGATTTCAACCTTGCTTGATTAATTATAGTGAATCATGTCAACTCGTTCCGTAGTTCCCAAATTTGCGGAGGTCAAACGTCACAGATCGTTGGAAATCAACGACTTGATCTTCGTGTGGTACCATGCAGAGGGCGAGGAACCGACGTGGTTTCCTGAAGACATCCCTGAAATCACCCAGAGGAAATACATATACCGAGGGAGAAACGAATTCAAAATCAACGCTCACATTCAGGTGAGAGACCCTTTTGTCTGTCTGCAATGACTATGCGAGGAATCTATTTCTTATGTTCAACATAAATATGTGAGCTCACAGTCATTGCAGTCTGAGTAGCAGTTCGTATTTGTGCAGGCCACATGAAATAGTCCCGTGGTTGAACATGAAATAAACCAGATCAATCAAGTCTTATTTTAGCCCAATTGATTTGACCTTCCCCAGAATCAAAATATTATGAAATTTCACAGGAAATCCCAGAGAATGGAAGCGATCTGTGGCATTTCGACGCTCTCCATGGCACAACGGTGATGTTTGGAAGCAACATGGCGGCAGACAACTCCCGCTGGAAATTCCTCAGACACATCTGGAACTCCTGCTGGGAACCTTCGACGGACCCTGACTCTAGACACATGGGTGTCTCCAAGCTACATCACCACGTTGAGGTTTTTGGAATGAAATTTGGAATTTTAGACATCGACATAAAACAAGTTAGTAACATCAAATGAGCACAGCAGAATTAATTCATTGTTTTCCTTGAATCTCAATTTTTCTGGTGAACACGTGGTGAGAGTGGATGGACGCATGTTTGGAGGATCGATTCAGATAGATTCATTTCTTGTTGGAGGACGTTGTTACCAAAGCCAATCTAGACCACAAGACCAGCGCAGCCCTATTAAAGATGGCATAGATAAATCTTAATAAACATTAATTTATTAACCCGTTAGCTCCAAAGCCCGCGATATCGCGTGAAAATTTAATGTAACCTGGGGCCAAGGCCCTGCTATCGCGCAAGTGGTCAGCCACGTGCTGGGGCCAAGGCCCGCTTTCGCCAGCTTTCCCGTGTTCTTACGCCTTGTATCTATGGTCCAAATAACTATTCTCCAAGGACTTCCTGTAGGAGTGTAGAAATATATCACCACGGAAGTCTTCTTCTTTACATTATCCATCGTCGTATTAGTTCTAAAGCTTCCCAATAGATGGCGGAAAGACTGTCTTTTTGCCATTGTGTCATGAGGGTTTGAAAAGTGTTCCAGCTGGAGGTCGAAGGTGGTTCAACGAAAAGGTTAATAGGTTTTGGCTCCACAGCATTTTCCCCCCTCATCACACATTTGACAAACTTTTTTCAACTATAAGATTGATTTCTCTCTTGCAGTATGGACCGGGTTACGTGGAAATGGAATTCAACTGTCCGTTGGGTCGGATGTTGCTCACACAAACTGTAACACCTCTTGAGCCGATGGTGCAGAAAGTTGTTCATAGGGTCTACACTCCGCTATATTTAGCTTTATACGGAACATTCGTCATCATCGCTGAAAGTATAATGGTGAGTAGGTAACAGTACGGTAGTATCACTGAAGACACTGAAACACTGCACACTAGGATAGAGATGAAAAACACCATAATTTTAGAAGGAATTGCCAATTGCAGTGTTGCCTCTAAGTCTACTGAAGTAGGTAGCTGAAGCCTTGTGATCTCGCTTGGGAAGTAGAGAGTTTTTAACCATAATTTCCACTCATATTCAACGTTTTAAACCTTCCCGGTCAACTTTGGTCGTAACAATTTAAACCTAAGGTAGCCCTACCTTTTGAAGTTACCGTTCCATATGACAATGAATGGTATAATGAAGAATTGTTGAATTTCTCTCGTCTTTTTTATTCTCGCCATTTCATTCCAGGTGGAACGGGACATCATGATTTGGAACAACAAGACCTATTTGGACAAACCCTTGTTGGTCAAAGAAGACAAAACTTTGGCCAAGTACCGAAGATGGTTCACGCAGTTCTACACTGAACACAGCCCGAGCTACGGACAAACGAAAAAATCACTGGAATGGTAGTGGCATGGATGCAACAGTATAAACCACCAGTAAAGCGAAGAATTTTGTCCTACGCTTAAGATTTTTTGTCTGATAATGATTGTCATCTGCGCTTCATTGTAACAACAAAGAAATTATAATAATAACTACCGGTCTTCGAATATACCTCTTTTTTACTAATTTTCTACCTATTAGCAGGGAACCTGCTTTAGCCTTGAGCTCACTCCGGGGAAACGTTACGGTATTTAGGAACGAAATTTAGTAACGAAATCTTGTTACGAAAGTTTTCTAATGCTTTTCAATAACAACCACGCGTTGCTAGAGTGATTAACTTCCTCATTTTCCACCCAGAAAGCCGCCAATTTCCCCGTCCTTAAGGGGTCAAGGGACGGAGCCCAAAATGTCCTCAAAATGCCTGAATCTCAGCTACCGAAGGGTTCATAAGAACTCTTACTATAACATAACTACTTAGGACCAATAAGTTTAAAATACGGATAACCTCTCCCTTAAACATTTTAGCGTTGCCCAGTTTTTTACATTTTTCTCGACCAATTTCCAACGGATTTTGATGCGGTTGGCGGCATTTTTCCTATTTTTTTATTTTCTACGGAGTCTATGTGCCTTTATGCCAATTTGACTTTTAAAAAAGGACGTGAAAAATTCAAAATTACCTACGAACTTGAAATTGTACTTAGATGCTCTCCCTTGAGAATTGAATGACAAGAAGAATGCCGCAAACCGCATCAAAATCGGACGAAAATTGGCTGAGAAAAATGTGAAAAACTGAATTACATGGATCCTTGGCCCCTAAATCCTCCTGAGAGTAGGTATGCACTTGATTACATATCGGGTACATAGGTACCCGAAAACGCTATCGAAACATTATCGAAAAAATCGGGGTTTTGGGCAAAATTGGGAAAAACCCGTCAAATAGAGCCCTGAGGCTAGATAATAATCATCAACATTAAGCGTTAAATATCAGGAATCATTTTAGAATGGTCTGAAACGGATTTCCATGAAGAACGTTTTCAAAAATTTTGCATTACTAAAATTTTGAAGCCATTGCAATAGCTTCATTTTCTTCGGAAATTCGCCAAAATCTTATTAAAATCGGGAACACTCAGCCTTAATTTTCTCCGGCCCCACTCTGTGACGTGACTTTAGAAGGGATTTCCAAGGTTGGTCACACTGATGGCCAGATTTAGCTTCGATAACTCCGAGTGCTAAAGTCAGCAGCGGTCAGTCTACTCCGGTCTTCCGAACGCAACGATTTCTGTGCCTACATTTTCACACAACCACAAGCAGATCGCGATTAGTCCTGATTATAATCATTCGATGTATGGATGAAATTATCTTGAAATTACTTAGTAAATCGTAAATCGTGAAAAACTACTTCAAAAGGTAAAATAGACACTGAAGATACCTACTCACACATCAAAACAGGTAAGGGGCCCAGAATTTTAACAAATTATTCAGTCGGAAGAAGCTTGAAACTATCATTATTTCTCGTTTAAGTGAGCCTAAAAAAAAGTGAGCCAAATAATATGCTTATATTGCTCGAAAGTTCTTTGAAAATTCGCTCATCAAGTCATACTGCTTGACTGTTTCCTTTTGTTGGCAACAGGGGTTCTCAACTCATTGGAATAACAAAAATATTTACTTATGATAATTTATCAAGCTGCGGGAGGGGCCTATAAAGTCACCCTCCTGAATATGATTTGAATCTCTTAAAAACTCGAAGTTACAGTTCATCGACGATCAGGAAAACAGAAGGCACGAAGAAGAACTCGGTATGTGGATGGTTATATTATAACTTATAACATTGGTTTGGTAGTGCCAGGGTTTCTTGTTAATTCATATTAGTTTTCCTCAAATGATTTAGGCTGTATCCTTGAGGTATTACTTAGAGGTTTCCTAAGAAGAAGGGATCATTGTTATTACATTTATGCCAGTTTTCGAAGAAGAACCTTGTCACACCCAAAACTCGACATAACAACGTGATATAGCGTGAAAAAAGTTCCATTCATGCAGCATGAATTGATGAACGAATTTTCAAAGAATAATTTAACCGATTTGGTGGTTGATTCTAATAGGAAATTTCACGCTGAATCCGAATATACCATATAATTATGTTAGTATCTTTAAGATGGTAATTTACACCAGACACCTCAAAAATCACGTTTCTTTACAACGATTTTTGACTCTAAATTCTCAAAATTTGACCCTTTGAAGTACTCCAAAAATTCTGGCCAACGAACTCATCTTTTCTCTTGATAATATTGACATCTTAAGATTTTTTAAATTTATTTTTTATCTCAATTACAGGGTCATAGGTGACATTATATATATATATATATAAAAGTGTTAAATTTCCGGAATCGTTTTCGAATGGTCTGAAACGGATTTCCATGAAGAAAATTTTCAAAAATTTTCATTACCATAAAAATTTTGAAGAAATTGCAATACCAGCTCCATTTTCTTCGAAAATTCGCTAAAATACTGCAGAAACATTCTATTTATTTATTTATTTACGGGACAAGCCCAATTTACATTCTAAAAAAAAAAAAAAATCGAGTAAGTCATTCTATGGGGAAAACGAGTTAAAATATAAACAAATTTTACAGAATAAAAGGAAACATAAGGGGATCTATTAAAGCAGAAATTTGAAGTTAAATACATGATTCTAAGAATAACTAATAGGAGAACAGGATACAATCGTACGTGGTTGTCAAATCAATAAATCTAAACGTCGATTCCGGTTATTGTCAGGGTCTTATTTAGCTATCTATGTATTATTGTTGAAGCCCTAGATCACTCTCAAAGAATGGCTAAGTATCGATCCCTGCTAAGGCTGGCCAGACGTCAACTCAGTACAGAAGCTGCCCGGTCGTTCGATGATATTCCTGGACCCAAATGCGTGCCGATGATCGGAACAGCATGGAAATACCTTCCTTTCATAGGTAACAATAAATAAAATTATCCTTAAGTAGGTACCTAATAACAACCCCATTTACTTTCTGTCATTTGATTGGAAATTTGAACAAATTTTTAAGGATATTGTTGAACTTTACAAATTATTATTATTAATTATTAATTAATATTATTATTATTCAATTGATATTAATAAATCGTGTTTATATTGGAGAAATTGATGATTGATTATCATCTTACCTTATCTTGCTCTGCATTAATGCTGGAAAAAAAATATTTTTTTTGAGAGGGATATTCTAGACAAGTATATACTTTAAATCTCTACATTAATTTTGATTCCGAAATAATGATAAGTTTTGGGTTGTACAAGCAAGTTACAAGTAAGTTTTGTAAATTAATTTAGCTAAAGTAGGTTAGGTAACCAGGTGATTGCAGAAGTGCACTAGTAGCTATTGATAAATAACAGAATACATACCAATATATATAGAATATTGCCTAATTAATGAAAGGCATACGTAACAACCAACCTTTCTTACCTATACTTCTTTATTTTTATGGACTAATCTCAGAAAAGGAATTCACAGGAGACTACGATATGGGGCGACTTCACGTCACCAACGAGAAGAAATATAAGGAGTTTGGTCCGATCGTTCGAGAGGAGGTCGTCCCAGGGGTTTTCATCGTTAGCGTTTTCACTCCCGAAGACATAGAGAAGGTATTATCAATACATAGTACATTTGGTAGTGTTATGCCCCATACACAAAAAACTACTTTATAATCAATTTAAATAATTAATAAAGAGCCTGCTAGAGCAGAGCAAGAGAACCAGGGAATAGATAAAGGAGCGTCCCCCCTTATCAGTAGGGCAGTGCCTTCTTCCCTCACTCTGGAACCACCCTTCTGGATAGGGATGCAAAATCGGTCGTCAACAATCGATTTTTAAAATCGTTTCTCAATCGAAAGCTTAAAATCGATTGCACCAATTAATCGGATAAAAAATGCAATTTTTAAAGAAATCGATTTTTCAAGAAACTTATTAAATTTTTTTAATTAAAAAAAAGGTGAGTTTTGATATTTTACCTATAAAAATTCGGTAGGTTTTTATTTATTTAAAATTTACCTGTCTTTTTTCTTTTTTTAACAAAAATAATGGAACTTTCAATGGGTGCATGAAAAATAAAATTATAACTACCAAAATAGGACAACCTTACATAGGAAGGTACTGAATAAAAAGAAACAGAAGTTAATGAAAAAACGTTGTCTATTTCCACGAAAATAATGAGCTACAAAGTAATAAACTATAATAGTAATAAACTTATAAAGTACAAATAACTTTGTAACTCATTATTTTCGTGGAGATAGAAATGTTTTTTCATTAACTCCGGTTTATTTTTATTTGAAATGGGTTTCCACAACTTCGTCGCCAGTTATTTAGTTCGTAGGTAGGTACTTAATAATAAATTGAGATGACTAAAAGAATACATAGGTAACCTGTCTATAAGTACCTACCTATATTTGCATAGGTACAAAAATCTGAAAAGGCCCTGACGTTTTATAGGTGATTGGTCCTCCAGGGCTAATTATCAGAAGATGGCTGAAGCTATAGAAATGTTTATTCATGGTCAATTCTCATTTTTCCAAAGTCGAAAACATTTCTTTGATAATCATTTTTTGTGTGTATAGTCTGAAAAAGGAAGTAGGTAGTCAAGATATAAAAAATACCTAGTTTTGTGTTGTCAAAGTCTGTTTACCTACTAATTTACTGCCTATGAATTTCCTGCTATTGAAGGTTTACAAGGCGGAGGGAAAATATCCGGCACGGAGAAGTCATTTGGCGGTGCAGCATTTCAGACTCTCCAGACCTCATATTTACAACAGTGGAGGTCTTCTACCGACGTGAGTAACTACACTAAAAGTTAATCTTATATTGCAAATAGATATCATGCGTATTTGCTATTTAGATTTATGTAAATTAGATTTTTGTACCTGCCATTTTCTGAAACGAATCAGGATATTTGCACAATTTTTTTTTTTTTTTCTGTTTGCAGCAACGGAGATGAGTGGTGGAGGTTGAGATCGGCCTTCCAGAAGTCTCTAAGTAAACTTCAGAACGTTCGTGAGTTTCTGCCGGTGGGCGACGCCGTGGTGAAGGACTTCCTGGACAGGATCGTCGGCGATGGGGCTGACGTGGAGGATTGGCAACCTCTCGCAGCGCGTTTGGGGCTGGAACGTGAGTACTGTCAAGGGCCCGCAATAGGGACAGGTTTTAGAGGGTTTCATA
>JAEMON010000014.1:2055910-2066527 GCA_030264115.1 Lygus lineolaris
TTTTGAAAATTTAGAGTCAAAAATCGCTATAAACGTGTTTTTTCTGGGTTTTTGGTGTGAATTACCATCTTAAACATACAGGACATCACCTCCCAGTGCCGGTGGGAATTTCTACCTACTGTGCGAGGAGACAGTATACCTGGGACCCGGGACCGAGTCAAACGTCTGGCTTGGAGAAGGCGGGACCGAGTTAAATTTAAAAAAAGGTTACTCCAGGTATGCGGGACCGAGTTAAACTAGAGCCTAATATTTTTTCATTAATTATTTTTTCTACCTTGTGTATTAATACCTACAGCATCACATCGATCTGGTAATTCCTTTTATTTCTATATTTTTTCATTTATATTGATATGAGCAGGAGCAGTAGAGTTTTGTAGTAGTTAGGTTTTGTCCTACACTCTTTTTTCAATTATAATCTTTTCTTCCTTCTTATTTTGACTTCTTGTCTATTCATATCCTTTCTCCTAAACGAGGGTATTTTTGTTTTCTCAATTTTAACTAAAATTGAGTGGTAGCAGAAACTGCGTTTATTTTGGGTATTTATCTATTAAAATCTAGGATGAATTCAAATACAGATTGGCCTCCACTAAAAATCAGTAGTCTTCATCTGTTACAACTTGGAGAGGAGCTTAGTTTCTGCCAGATCGGAACCAATGTGCGGCAGTGCAGGTCGAATATTTTAGTTGCGCAGAACCTTCTGCTCACGCTCTTGCCGACATTGTTGATAAGAGTGTGCGCAGAAGGATAAAATATTCGAGTTCAACCTGCTCCTAGTTGGAACAGACCTTTTGAATGTCGCGAGACTGACGCAAGGAAGATTATTCTGACGGGCAAACATCGGTAAGTGCCCAAATTTCTGAGTTTCACAGGTTGCTGATGTAAGTAAGCACCTGGATGAGATTCTCAACTCATAGGTCATCAAGTTAATGTACGTTTAATATCATTCAGAGTAAATTATTTAAATTTTGATAAAGTCATGCTAAACTGTAGTCTTACCTACATGTTTTATTGTATTCATTCCAATTTATAGTTTTCGATACAAAAGATCTGGAGCTTCAGATTTGAATCTCTTAGAATGACGCTATAGGAAGCTATTCAAATGTTTTGCACTCATAAGGGATAAAAAAGAAGTCTGCCAAGTTGGGTGGGCAGTATAGCTCCCTGAATTTTGTAAAATGGAAGTATAGAATCAGTTAGTGAACATTTCAGTGCGATTGCTAGAATAATTCGGGAGTTAGGTATCTCTATAACAAAAAATTTCAAGTTTGCGCATCATACAGTAGGTTGTAGATAAGCAAATTTCGGTCCACAGTTACTTATGCAGTAGGTATGCGAATTTCGATTCTGATTACAAGGAAAGAGGCCAAGAATTTTGGTATTTGTGACTTTATGAAATATTAATTGAATTATAATTTTGTTTTTATTCAATTCGATTTATTGTTTCGAAGGATTGTTGCAAAAGATCTGGGCCCTAAGAATTGAATCACTTGTGTTGTGAGACTAATTATTCAACCTGAGGAAATGAGGGGATTAGGGTTATTATTTCTTACTACGAGTCAAGGTAGATCGATGTCTCTTGCAGACGATAAGAGAATTTTGGATCTGTCAGACAGAAGATACAGTCTACATAATTATTTATGTCCATTTAGATCTACTTGTAGTATTCCCCTATGTGAATTTCGCTTCTCAGTTCTGAGTCGTGCAAGTTGACAAAGGGCTTTGTGATCTCTTTTGAGATGTGATTCTGCACGAGATTGAGAGTTAGTTGGGGATTGGCCCTCAGTATGTATAACTACCAAATCTCACCTATACTAATTAATAATAAATTTAAGTTGTTATTGAAAAAAAAGAAGGATTTATAACTACCTCGGCACAGAAGATCTGAAATAACATGTTATCGGTAAGATTATATAATAATAGATACCTAGTAAGAGTATATAGTTAGTAGATTCATACTGTCATCTTCACATCGAAATATGTAAGCAATATTTCAATAAAGTACTTACTTACTTATCTCATTAATTTACGAGCAATAGGTAGGTGCCTACCTGAGCAGTTCATCATGAACTGTATGTAACATTCCTAATAAATTATTTCGATCCCCGCTAATATTGTTGTTTGCAATCGGTAGACCTTTCAAGAAAGAAGTCTATAGGAAAGAATACGAGTAGGAATTCATATACGACTGCAGGATGTAAAGTAGATACTTACTATACTATATAAGTACTTACTTAGGTACTTAACAATAAGCCTTCAGGTGGCGTGAGGAAGGTAAACATTGAGTTGAACCCTTTTCAATTGGTCACGACGATCAATATTGAGTTGGAACCATAAATTACCTATTATTTAGTTGGAACAATAAAAATTAACATAATGATATAGTAATAGTATTAACTATTACCAGTTTATTTACTTATAATATTACCTATTATGGAATAGTAACGTTTTAACTTGAATCAACAACGCCATATATAGATGGGTAGTACTGAAATCAAAACAGAAGACATCTTCTCCTTTCATAGGTAAGAGTATTTCATGGGAATATTATTTGGAGCTATTTTAGGTAACTTGATAAATAAATCAACATCGTAACTCAAAAGAACACACTGATATATTCCTACATTGATTTGTAGTTTTGTATTGGTTAAATGATTTAAATTGTCGTTATACTGAGTAGGTAGTTAGTATATTATTCTTCAAATATTTATTGACAACAGGGGGGAGGAATTATTGTTAATTAGGTAATTTCCTACTCGTTACCTACCACTTTTCACTAAATTTCTATCATGGTTTCTAATCGTTTATTAATTTACTATACATACCCCACTATTTACTATACATATACCCACGTTGTCTTAAATATTACCTATTTATTTTTCATTGAAGACTTAACTATGTCCTTTTTTTCATGAGCACATTTAAATTTGACTTGGTACCTACTACATAACCCCCCCCCCCCCCCCCCATCTTCCCCCCAGCCTTTCCATGACTCCCTGATTCGAAATCCACAAGTCATAAGACTACCTTGTAGCAAATCAATTTATGCAGAAATCAAAAACAGAAAAAATAATATTAAAAATTAAAAATCACTCGTAGCTCGCATTTTGTTCCTTGGCCAAAACACCCTCATACCTTATGATTGTTACATTTATTGATTTAAATTAATTAATTAATTAATGATGTTTGGAGGAGTTGGAAGTCAGGACTCACCTATTGTTTATTTTGCTCATAATCCCATCCTTAATTTTTAGCAATTTTCCTGATTTTTCCAGTTTCTAGTTTACCGTCATATATCGTGTATAACTATATTTGACTACCCAAATTTTGTCAAGAAACGGAGAGTCGAAGAAATGTGAAATAAAGAAACACGAATTCTTGAGCTAAAACAAACCAGTCGATTTTAATTGAGTCTCTTTTTTTAGCCTAATAATACCTATAACAAACTGCCTAATATTTTTCATCACATTTCAACATTTTTTCATGTCGTTTAATTTAAACTATTTCACACGATAAATTAGTGGTCAGGTGACATCACACGTCTGATATTCGCAGGTTTCTTGAAGAATCATTTTTGTAGAATTCGACTTTAGTGGCCTCCGGGGAGTTTGATTCCTCGCTTGGATGCTTCTTCGTCGTATTTCTTCCTGAAAATACCGAATATTCAATACGTTAGGAAGACATCATGAGGTCAATTTAGAGTAGGTGCATGGTAGAGGGACAATATGGCAGCTAGCATCAATCTATAACCTATGGGAACCTACGTAGGATAATCCAGAACGTTTGAACACCCCCGAATAGCTGGATCTCTTCTTGGGAAGAAGGTTTTTCATTTGATTTTCTCTAATAAATGGTTCCTACTGAGGCCAACATTAAATAACCTAGTTTTCCAATCGGGAGAACTTTCTGTACTTAGTCCAAAAACCAGGAAAACCCCATATTTTTGTGTTTTTTTCTTTTTTTAAATAACTGTTGGGTTCTGAGTTTTTAGCTCCCCTCCACTGCGACCTTTAAGATCTATTAATATCTGGGGTTAGAATATCGTTTCCAAGGATGTTATCTTAATCGACCAAGTGCGTCATAAGTGCACATGATGTGTTCTGCATCCTCTGTTTCTGTTTCACAAAACCTGCAGATGTCAGTTGTTAGTTTGCCTATTTTCTTTATATGGTATCTAAGTGGGCAGTGGCCCGGTAATAGGCCTACAAGTATTCTAACGTCTTTCTTAGGAAGTGAAATCAATTCAGCTGCCTTTTTTTTTCGAAAACGCCACGAAGAGTTTTGCCTGTCACAGGCCTGGGAGATTTCTAGTTCTCCCATTCGTAAGCCACTTTCTGCCGGCCAATTTCTTGGTGGTTCCAAAAAATGGTTCTGACCCTACTGGCAAGGACTCCAATCCCCTTTTAGCTTGAAGATCTGCGGCTTCATTACCCTCATGTCCAGGAATCCAGAGAAGAGTGACTTGGTTGTTTTCAGCCACTCTTTTGAAAGTGTTAAGGCATTCCAAGACCAGCTTTGAATCAATTGAAAACGAAGCAATGGCCTTAAGAGCAGCCTGACTGTCAGATAGAATGTATACCTACTTTTGCCTCATTGAGACACTTGTCCAGTATCTCCTCCGCACAAGGTGTTATAGCATGAAGCTCTGCCTGGATGATCGTTGCTTTGGTCCCACGGGACATTTGCAGGCTGGTTGTTGGGCCCAGTTCCGATCTTCCTTGACTGATCCGTCTGTATACCAGACTAAGGAGCCCGGTGCAAATCTGGACAACCCCCCTTTCCAGTAGTCTCTGTCATTGACTGACTCTAAAGGGTATCTCAAAATTATGCTGTTCTATCATAAGATCAGTTAGGGTCAGAGCCTTGAAAATTACCTACTTAATTATGATTGAAAGAAGATGGAGACAAATCCTCATTTGATGCATAGCATCTTTTCCGAAGAGGTGACAGTCGGATAACGAAATACTATTTTGGATTCTATACCAATCAGATTTCTATATTTACTATTCACTAGCTAGAGTACCCACTGTTGGTCTGAAAAGATCAATTTTCACTTTTGTCCAGCTGATGAGACGAAAGAAGTAGAAACCGAAACTGCAAATAGGGGTTAGGAAAAATAACTAACTTTCAAATAAATAAATCACTTGAATAAAACCTCTTGCAAATTTGGTTACAGCATATAAATGAGATAGCATCACTAAGAACTGAAGTCTGGGAATAACATCAAAACAAGAGTTTGGGAGACCAATTTTTATAAAAATTGCAGGAGTAGGACCCGTAAGAGTTATAGCCCTTCCCTACCTCCAGGGTTATTATGTATAGGTTGTTCAAGTATCCCCATCAGCAACAAGCATTGTAAACAGCTTTGTAAACAAATGCTGTCGTAAAGATGCTTTTGTATCGACAACTTTTGCAAGAATCTGTTTATTTGCTGAAGATGCTTTTGTAATAGCAGCTGATAGGAAGATTTCTTTGCAAGTTACGTTTACATCATCAATGTTTTGCAAGCATCAGTTTGCTAAAGATGATTTTGCATCAGCAACGGTTTGCCAGAATCGGCTTTGAACAAAATTTGACTCAGCAACGGTTTGAGAGAGTTTATCATTCTTGAAGAATACCTTATAGCAACAAATCATAGTTTATAGTTTATAATTGTCGTATTTGGTTTCAGTTTGCACTTCCCCGTCTCAACAGCTAACGATCAGTCAGAAGGATTGACCTCTTCTCTTCTCTACTGCCCTAAGAGACAAGTGGATGATGTAGGTTGGCTTTGTCAAAATCGAAATCATATATCTTTTAGGAAGTTTAGGATTAAAACGAACCTGTAGATTCCGGTGGGATCGTAGATGCTCTCGAGGACCTTGTAGTCATTGGGCTTGTTCTTGAGCACGTAACGCAGAACTTTGTCGGTTCCTTCTTGCTGTTTCTTCGAGCACTTGGCGCAGTTGGTCTTCAACGCGTCAGGCAGAGCCTCTGCAAATTACACAATACCCAAATCAGTTTTAGCAGTTGAATTAAGAACGAAAAAGCGTAAAATATGACAACAAGCGAATTTGGATAACAATTTGAGCAAATAGGCCAGTAGGTTTCAGAAATGAAAATACCTGTGAAAGTACCAATAATGCTTCCAGTCAATCCATTTCTTCCCATAATTAGTGCACCAAAATTGAAAAATACTACAACGTTGAAAAGCTGAGATTTTTGCACAATTTTTAGGTTTGCAGGCCAAAAATCACATGCTGAATCACCGGGATCTATGAGCGATCGAAACAAGTGGTGATTTTAAAGATTTGACAAGTTTTTTTCTTAAGTTCATTTCTTACCCGTTTTGTCTATTGAAAAAAATTTGGTTTTCCATCAGGGAGATAGAAAATTCAACGCTCTTTCCAATAGAATATTTATTTTCAATTGTCAAATGTCAATCAAGTTAGTTTTGGCTGTTTTAGTGATGTAAGGTCAAAAGAAAGAACAAAATATTAAAATTGAAAAAACTCAAGAACTAAGGGGGTTAAAAAATGACTCCAGAAGACACTTTTTGTTGGAAATGACCTGTACTCGTAGAATCGGTACCTGGCTTGTTTGAGTCACTTACGTGAAACACCTTGTATTCTATTAATCATTCTATCCTTTTTTGAGTCAATGTAATATAAATTCTTTGGCTCGAGTGCTTCGGATATAAGACAACATACTTTGTTGTTGTATTCACGACTTGGAATGATATATTTATGTGAAAGCCACTTTATTTTTACCAACTTAGCCCTATCCTAACCACCCATAACCATTTTTCTTGTTCGGTCCACATACGTGAACTCAGCCTCATCTCATAAGACCCCCTAAAACCGCCCCTGTCCCTACGTCGTATCCTAACCATCCAATCCCAATCCCCGTTGTATCATAACCATCCCTATCCTAACCACCCATAACCATTTTTCTTGTTTGGCCGCCCCTATCCCTACGTCGTATCCTAACCATCCCTATCCTAACCACCCATAACCATTTTTCTTGTTTGGTCCACATTCGTGAACTCAGCCTCATCTCATAAGACCCCCCAAAGCCGCCCCTGTCCATACGTCGATTTCATTATAGATTCTTCGGATCTCTAAGGTAGACTACCAACCTTATCGGGGGTTTTCATATTTCAGATTATTTTGAATAGTTCATATCAACTTACCTACCTGAATGTTTTTCAGGACCTTTACAGCTTCACCTTAAGTATTTTCAACATAAGAAACATGTACCTACCTAGATTGGGATGAGCTGGCGAAAAGTTTATTTTTATCTCAGATAAATATTCATTAAGTGTGAGACTGCCTAATGCAGAAGCCTAATGAAAATTATAGGTTGCCGTGAAAATGATTTGGACCTGGGAGATGGTGAAGATTACAAACTCGTTTGTAGTTAGAAACAGCCTTTTGGATGAATGTGATTATAATCGCGTTGGAGAGGAGTGTCCTCAAGGAAAACAACTAGAAGCAATTAGCATCTATCTTTCTGCATGTCTTTTGAATTTTGTTTAGCAGCAATCGGCCTGTACACTTATATTTATAAGATCCTCCCAGTGGTCACATCATTTTTACTTTCCTCAGCCCACCTGAAGGTGAATGGAAAGTATTGCAATCAGCAGAAAACCCAATTTCTGAAACACCACCTTTAACTGGTCCTAATCGACATCTGATCAATTTTCTCTACGTTTTGGAAAAGTTCATGTAAGTCCGTATGTATGTATGTATGATCACGATTGCGGCCCCTACGAAAATGATTTAAAAAATTCTGATTTCGAGGATTAGTTTTTACATGTATGAGGATGAGACCCTGAGAATGTCAGCCCTCCAGGTCAATTATAAGGGGAAGAAAATATTCCAAACAGGTGAAAAAACGTCGTTTTTACCCCATTTTTTACCTTTTCTCCCTAACTGCTCTAATGATTTTGATGAAATTCACAGGACTTACTCTTCTAACAAGTAGAAACAAGTTCCAATACCCCTCATCTCCACAAAAAAATTTTCGAACACAAATGTTTTAGCGAAATGGCTTCAAAATTTTTGTAATGCAAATTTTTGAACATTTTCTTCATGGAAATCCGTTTCAGACCATTCTAAAACGATTCATGAAATTTAACACTTTTTTAAATGTATACCGATATATTTACATATAGGTATATATTTATATATGTATATGTTTATATATGTCTCATTCCAGACGATATCTGACCGAGGAACCGAGCTAAAACTCTGAAAAAATTTCAAAATGTCAATAATATCAAAAGAGAGGTTAGGTAAGTTCGTTGGCCAGAATTTTTGGAGTACCTACTCCACGGGTTCAAATTTTGAAAATTTAGAGTCAAACATCACTTTAAAAAACGCGTTTTTGAGGTTTTCGGTGTAAATTACCATCTCAACAAAGGAACCTATGCTATATTCGGAAATTTCCTAGATGAATCACCCACCAAATCAGACATTAAAGGTTAAAATAGAGTCTATAATATATCCATATACCCAGGAATGTTGGTTGGAAATTATTATCAATGCAGCCTTTCTATACGTTTTAACTAGGAAGGAAACGATGAATTCCAATGCAACGTTTCGGGTTCAAAGTGACTATCTTCAGGCTCAACAACAATATAAGTTCAAGATTAGACAGCGTTGTCAACAAAGAGGATCCGAAGGTAAAGGGTAATTTACTCAACACTATCGTGATCAATAATATGCAACTACACCACAGGGACGAAAATAACCAGGACTTTGAGCCAGAATCTTTAACCCTTTAAAAGATCCTGGAACTGAGACTTGATGAAGATCAATCATAAACTAAAACGCCTGAATTCTACTATCCTGTATTATGTCTTCCATATAACATGTCCCTTATTTAACGGGGCAGTACCACTTTCCAGACTTTGGTCCACTCTAATTATAATATAAGTACTTACCTTCTCGAACCCTATAGGTATTATTATTGACCAGGAAACCAAACAGAACACTATTAGTTTTGTGTTTCAATTTTCAATCAACCAGCATTTTAGGGGCACAAATTTGACCGTCTCGTTTTTTTTCACAATTATTCATCCACATTCCGGCAATAGCCTTACCGGGACACAATGCGTCTCGAAATTCAGATTTTTAATTTAATTTGTGGTCAAATCGATGAGAATTGATTATATAAGTACGATTAATAGCTATCATGATACGCAGGAACTTAATATGGACTTAGTACCTCTACATTCATGTAGTTGGGAATATTATGAATCCTAGCTTTAAAACTCCAAAAACCAAGTTAAATGAAATAGCTAGCCTTTTTGGTCTTCGATTTTTGGATATTTGGTACTAGAAGGGTATTACATAAGTTGATCTGTTCCAACTAGCGGCTTGCCGGTAATATTCTGATATTCTAGCCTTCTGCGCACTCTCTTACAAAATTGTCGAAAAGAGTGTGCTCTTACTTGTTGTACGATTGAAGCTCTGTTCCAACTAGCGGCGATTCAGTTAATACTGTTATATTACCTGAATCGCCGCTTGTTTAAACAAAAGAGCAGGTTCATCACGTATATTCAAGCTGCGCAGAGCCCTCTGCGCACCTACCTATCACAAAATTGTCCACAAGAGTGAGTGAAGAGGGTTCCTCGCAGCTGAAATATTCGAATTGCACCTGCACCACCGCTAGTCGGGGCAGACCTAAAATTTATATTAAAATTGAACCATTTATTGTTTGTTTATTTTTTATCAGAAAATAGTTTTTCCTATAATATAGGAATCAAATTGATTTTAGACAAACTTTTTTTTTGTAATAAATTTTTCGTAGGTTCACACAAAGGACACTGGAATGATTTTAAGAGGAAAAAGTCTCTAGAAGTTTCAATAAAAAGTTTGTAAAATAGGTTGGCTGCTGTAATTAGGTAATTAATAATAGTAAAATTACTTATATTGTAGAATTTTTCAGTATGTAGGTACAGGATTCTATTTTCAAATTTCTATGATATATACCTTTGAGTTCTTTGCCATCGGGGGTGCATTTTCCTTTGTTGGCGAGGCAGTCGTAGTACTTCTTGTATAGCCGCTGATTCGACAGGATCTCGTCGAGGTCGATGTTGTCGTATTTGGTCGTGTAGGTCGACGCAGCATTGGCGACGCAGACGGCCACTGCCAGCAAAATGAAGAACTTCAGCATTTTGTAAGGGGATTTATAATTTAAAAAGTTAATAGAAACGTCGAGAAGAATTCCAAGTTAAACGGAGGCTACGGTGGATCTGATGGGACGGGCAGATCCTCGAGCGTTTATATTTGAGCAAACGGGTTCTCCTGGGGGTCCCCACCACGACCAGATCCGAGTTGTTGATGTTTTGGGAAGCAGTTCCTTCCGAGAATCTTCTTTCGATTTGCACTTCAATCCAGAAAAACCCCAGAACCAGATAGTGACGATTAGACTTCGGATTTGTTATTTTATTCAGTCAACAATTTATCTAATTAAACGGTTTACTCTAGAACTAATAGGGATGAAAACAACAAAAAAACGTCTGCCAAGTTGGGTGTGGCACATAGCTTCCTCGTATGCATAACATATTTATATATATAACATATATATTTTTAAAAAATCATTAACGGGATGACTGCCTGCACAATCCCTGAA
>JAEMON010000014.1:2187874-2199848 GCA_030264115.1 Lygus lineolaris
CTTGGCAGACGTTTTTTATATCTACTCTAAAAGATGTCTGGTCCTAAAGAGAACATGTCACCCTTGAGGTACAGGCGCGAATATTGGAGGTTTACTTCGAAAGACCTTCGAAGAATGATACTATCGGAATATCGCACATCGTCATCCGACAATACCGAACCAAGGACAAACATCACAATTCTGATTTTACCTTGACATATTCGACAAGTATGTTTCAGATAAGTTGGTACTACTGTAGGGTGACCACCTGTCCGGTTTTGGGGTAAAGTGTCCGATGTGCAGAGTAAGTACCCGAACGTTAAGTATCCGGTTTTTGTAGACCCCGAAAAACACTGATTAATATTAAATATTATATATTTAAAATTATTATAATATATATTTAGGTATATTTAAAATTATATGCTAATTTTGCAAGGTGTTGACCAGTTTTTCAAACTTTTCTGAGTCAATAATTTACCGATTTCATATTCTCTGCTTTCATATTTATTCATCTTTTTTGAATCCCAAAGGTGATGAACTATCCAAATTTTAAATTTCAAGAATTTTGAATTTTGTAATGAAAAAAAAATGTGGTTTTTTGACAATATCAATTGTTGATGGCATTTCAGAATCGAATAATAGAAAGAACGCCAAAAACAGATTTGGAATTGATCGACTAACGGGGAAAAGTTTGAACAACTTTTCAATGCTAGAATGGTTAAGGGAAGGGTTATCCATTTCTCCAACTTATTAGTCCCAAGTGGAAATAAGGTTACCTATATTAAGAATTCCTATAAATCAGCCGAGATTTAGGAATTTTTGAGGACATTTTGGGGAGCTGCGGTACAACCACAGGATTACAACGAACGAATATGCTTCAACTTTTTACTCGGCAAGAACGTGCACAGAGCAACGGTAGTGAGGAAGCCAATCATGCAGCATGAGTTGATGAGCGAATTTTCGAAGAACAATTTTCTAGAGTTTTCTGGCAATTTTAAACCAATTCTGAAATTTTCAATTATTATTTGATAATTTTTTTATTTCAATTATTTCTTATAGGAAATTTCACGCTGATATTGAAAATAGTACATAATTATCATATATTAATGTTCAATAAAGATAGTAAATTGGCCCCAAAACCTCTTTTTTAAATGCCTTTTCGGCGGTTTCAGACCTTTAGGTAAATTTCAAAATTTGGACAACGAACTCATCCTTTCTTTTTATATTTTGGAATTTTTTAGATCTTTATTATAGAGTGGTCACGGTAAAGCTCCGATCAAGTAAAAATCCGGGACACGGTAAAAAGTTTATACCTACGGCCCCAAAAGTCAGTAAATCACCCAAGGAACAGACTACAATGCGGTAAAGTTCACCGTGAAAATCAGTAAATTTCAAGCTCATATCAGGATTTATGACGTGTTTCCGAGGGGCTTTACCGGGTTTGGGTAGATACTCGTCAACTTTTACCGATTCAACACGGTTGCTAAATTTTACCGCATATGTACGGTTAATATTTACTGTACTTCGACCGCTTTATTCCCTGAGCCTATAACACATACATAGTTCAGACATAACTACAGACTGACAGACTAAAAATTCAGAGTTCAGGAAAAAATATGGAGTCTTCGACCTCGGAGCCAAGTCACGTCAAATTTGGGATCCATCACTCCTGGGGAATTTCCAATATTTACCAAACCGAGTAGGGACCTTCCTACCTATCTTTATGCCCGAAGCCCGTTTGAACGCATAATGAGCGCCGAAGGTTGGTGACGAAATAAGAGAAACCCATTATTCACAGTAGGGCGAAAAACAAACGCTGTTTTCAAAATACTCAAACCTTCAAAGTCAATTCAAACGCACAAAAGACCGATTTTAAGAACACACTCTTTTGTATTCTTTAGCGTTAGATAATCTACGAGAACAACATCGTGTGGGCGGGTCCCCTGGTTATGAATCCGGTTTGAAATTAGGTATACCTACTGATTTGCAAAATCTGACTTGAGTTACAAACTAGACAATTATTCTGTAGACTCAAGGTACAAGCCAAAATTGACTCAATGTTATATGGAGATGATGTGCGGGCAGATGAATATTGCCAATTATCGATGATTTCAGTGCAGGGAAGAGGAGCACTGCGGATTGCATGTGCTTACAGGACAGTTTTAGGGCCTGCCATTGTTGCAAGGCTGATACCCATACAACTGCTAGCAACAGAACGAAAGCGGATATATATAAGATGATCAGAAGGACCCAGATCTGTCATTTGCAAAGGAAGAGAGAAAGAGAGAGAGAACTGTGACAGCTTGGCAGGCTGTGGGCCAGTAAAGTGCGAGGGAGATGGACTGCACGACTGGTTCCAGATGTCCAGAAGTGGCTCCAGAGGAAGCATGGGTAAGTCAACTACTTCACCACTCATTACCTCTCTGGACATGAGCCGTTCTACGCCTATTTGCACAGGATGTGAAAGGTCACTCACTACTCCATCGTGCCTAAGCTGCGATGGTGTAGCGGATGATGCGCTACATACCTTCTTTGAGTGCTCACAGTGGGAGCTGGACAGAAATGTGCTACAACAGGCAATAAGCAGGCCTAACACCAGGGACAGTGATGTCCCAAATGTTGAGCAGCCAAGTAGACTGGACAGCAGTGTCGGAATACGTGGAGGTGGTCCTGACGAAAAAGATGGTGGTTGAACGAGAGCGACAAAGAGCAGAGCGCGGGGGGCAGCAGAGAGAAGAATAAAGGAGACACTATGGACTCAGCCCGAAGTAATGTGATTGCTTGTGTGGTTCCTTAATGAGATTCCCTCAGCTGCCTACGCAACAAAAAAAAAAAAAAAAAAAAAAAAAAAAAAAAAAAAGGCAAACTTGTGTAGCCGATCCCCTTGTTATGAATCCGTTTTGAACCCAGGTATACTGATTTGCCGAATCTGGCTTGAGGTACAAGCTAGACAATTCCTGAAGCTAGACAGTTCTGTCGACTCAAGTTACAAGCCAAAATTGACTCAATGTACAAGCAACAACAAAAATATTTGTTTTACTATTGGTAGGTACCAGCTGGGCGCCCTAAGCGAAGTCTTAAGGCTGGATTGTAATTTTAAGAAAAAAAAAAAACCCTTTTCTTTGAGTGCGATGCATTTCGAGCAGCTGCATCCCTCAACTCTTCGTCAGGCTCAGTTACAGGTATTACACATGGATGACAGTAGGTGAAGATATTGTGGAAAATCAACTTTTATCCTTCACAAAATGGTTGTCAATGCTCCCTTTGTTCTTTCAAGGTATTCGTGCTCATTTGCTATATTTTTGAAATGAATTTGAACCGGTTTATTACAAAGAAAGTTCCCCCTCGTAATGGTTAGTCGTGATACCCACCTCAACTATGAAGTAGCTATCACGTTTCCATCTCAAACACACAACATACTTTGGTGGCGTCCTGTGTAGCAACCTGTATGAAGAACCACTTGTTGAGCTGTGGTAATGTTTCTAAAATTGTGGACGGCATCTAACGCCAGTAAGCCCGTTTTGAAGACTCCAAAAACCAATTTTTATGATCAACGACCACTACATAGTGGTGTAATAAACTACCAGATCAATAATAATGCCACTGACGAAGAATATCTCTTTGTTGGCACCCTGACTGTGTACACTGAGGCCACTCATCCACTATCTTTAATGTACTGTTCTCATACTGTCTACATATCCTGCCCTAAGTTGGGCCACAATATCTTCACCTACTGTCATCCCTGTGTAAAATACCTGTAACTGAGCCTGTCGAAGAGTGGAGGAATAAAGCTGCCCGAAATGCATCGCACTGAAAGAAAGGTGTTTTTTATTTTCTAAAAATTACAAGCCTTAAGACTTCGGCTTAGGGCACCCAGCAGGTGCCTACCAATAGTGAAACAAATATTAATTTACGACCCAGATATTAGAAATACATTGATAATAACAACGAAAATGTTTAAATCATGGATTTTCCCCAGTCGGTTAGCCACTCAGTGTATCCAAGTAATACTTTCTTCGAATAGTAATGACTGTTCAGCCGCAGAAACAGACAGGATGCAGCAAACATCAAGAATCGGATGGAGGACGTCAACCTCATGATGGAAGATGTGCAGCGAGGAGGCCTTGACCTAGTCTGGGGAATGCGCGCGTAGCGCGTTTGACGTAATCGGCAGTTTCAAAGGGTATCATCAAGTTATCGTGACATCCAGCAGAAAATAGACCGCCATTTTTGAAACTGAGCTCTTCAGTGCTACGAAGTTGAGTCCACTAAGTGCCTTCTATTATGATCATGGAGGTAATGTGAAAATTCAAAATTGGTTCATCCAAGGATCACTACAATCATTGGCAAATATACTATGAGAACAAGACAAGTAGGTACCTAGAGGGCTGGGTACACTAGGTACCTACCTATGAATGCATAGGTTTTCAAGTTCAAATTCAGCATTTTCCAAATCAAATGCAGAATTTTCCAAAACAAATTCAGAATTTAAAAAACCAATTCAGAATTTTCCAAATCATTTTCAGAATTTTTCAAACCAAAATTTTGAATTATTTTCAAGATTTATGCTATAGAACTTTGAAAAAAATACGAATTTATTATGAAAAATTCTGAATTTTGTTTGGAAAATTCTGAATTTGGTTGGGAAAATTCTGAATTTGGTCTGAAAAATTCTGAATTTGATTGGGAAAATTCTGAATTTGATTTGGAAAATTCTGAATTTCACTTGGAAAACCTATAATACGAATTTAAAAAATACGAAAAACTATTATACTTGGAAAAAAATACGAATTTATTATGAAAAATTCTGAATTTTGTTTGGAAAATTCTGAATTTGGTTGGGAAAATTCTGAATTTGGTCTGAAAAATTCTGAATTTGATTGGGAAAATTCTGAATTTGATTTGGAAAATTCTGAATTTCACTTGGAAAACCTATAATAGAGTCCGATAAATAAGTAGGCCTTGTGAGTTGTTTTTTTTTTTTTTTTACTTCTTGCACAATGCACATATCAGGGTTCCCTACAGTGGCGTATATAAGTTCTAATCACATGACAAAGCTTACTGAGGAGGGGCGTTTACTAGATGAACAAATTTTGCTACTCACGACCCCTTAATATAGACGACTGATTCATCAAAATTACGCATTTTACTGTAATTTTACTTTTTCCTGTAGGTAGGGTGGTTCTGAGGGGAGAAGTAATCGGCTCTTCTCTAGTTCATTGGTTTTTATTGACCAATTTTGTCTGTGTTAATCCGAGGGGCCTCATCAGAGCTTAAGTTATGTTTTCCTTATTTCTTCTTCCTGTTACCCTCCCGTCTCTCCAGTCCACTGTTATCTTTTTAGCTCTCCTGAGTTCCTTTCCATTGGGGCTGGTACTACTGTGTACTACAGTAGGTAGCGTATTTAAGTCCTACTTGGGGGAGGAGGTTTTCGACATCTCAGTGTAAATATTGGAAAAACTCTGAATTCGAAATGGATTCTGGATAGAATTTGAATTCGACTTGTGAAACCTATTATAGAATCAGCTAGTGAACATTTTACCAAAATTGATAATCCTAATTCTTAAATTGCCAAACTAATTGGTGAATCGGTATGATTGTGCGAAAATTCATGGGCAATCGTTTTGGAGTTCTCCAGACCAGATTATATAGGTACTCATTTTACTGCAATTTTACTTAAATTTCTTTAAAATTAAT
This sequence comes from Lygus lineolaris, assembly GCA_030264115.1. Lineage (NCBI taxonomy): Eukaryota > Metazoa > Arthropoda > Insecta > Hemiptera > Miridae > Lygus > Lygus lineolaris. The sequence continues at coordinate 2,193,551 of JAEMON010000014.1, forward strand.
TTTTCCCCTCTGATTTCAGTAGGGCCCCCCTTACATATGACACTGCCTCCCTATACGTTTGGTAGGTAGTATCTGAATCTGAAAGGCTATGTAACTGTACCTTTAAATGGGACATAAGAAGTAGGTCGGAAATACAAAATTAATGGATCTTGCTTTGCGGAATTTTGAAAACAAGTTAATTATAAGAATTCAACGATACCAGAACGATTTTGGTAGCAGTGCATGTTTCTCTGACGTAGAATCAAGAGGATTTTAGTTGTTTTTGTGCCACAGGACAGTACAATTTGTATTAAATCTAAAGGAATCTGACTTCAGTAGGTACTCTTTGGACGGCCTGATGATGATGTCCTTAATACATCGAAAGCGCTCGCCACCTGCACTAGACAGATTCTCCAGTAAGGTACGTTAACAATAGTACAACTTGTAATTTTCTCGTTTCTATGAGTGAAGCCCATTTTCCCCAGTTTACGAACTTTCGTTTCAAGTTACTCCAATCGCTCATTACTTCTCTCCAAAAACTATGTCGTCACGTGAATGTCGACACTTGCCAGGTTGGTTCGTGCCCTTACGGAGTTGTGCCCTGAGGAGTGCAACACTCGTAAATGCCGGGTTCCGAAGGGGCTTTGCGATGCAATTGTAGAGGCTTTAGCTCCTCCCTTCCTCATACCTAGTCAATCCGTGTCTTCAGTAGAGTTTTGTGATGCAATGCGATGCAACAGACTTGCAGAATGTAGTACCGAAGAAACACGTTCTAGTGGGTGAACGATTCGTTTAGAAGTTCACAACGGCAAGTAATCCTTCAAAAGCGTTTCTTACAACAGCTATTTCCTTCAAAAAATATCGAAAAGCATTCACTATTATTATATCTGCCTTATACACCCTCACTATCTGGGTCCTAAACCTTAACTATCTTATACGCGTATTCCCTAAACTATTCTTCACTATGCGATGGTGGAACTGACGTTATTTGGTACGCCCTGAGTTCCAATTAGCAGTGATTTATTTGGGGTTTTGTGGGTTATTTATTCACTGAGCTGAACTGATAGGAAGAACAACCACGCGATATCCACTCTTCCGGACTTGTGACACGGCTCCTTCTTGATTAACATAATTTAACCTATAGTCAAGGAGGCCAAGGGTTACAAAGTTGCACTCTCCTCAGAAGGGACCGACATGGCTGTTTCCCTACCACCTCTTCAGTAGCACAAATCCACGTTGTCCCTGCCTCAACCACAACCAAACGGTTATTATTTGAAGTAATCCTTCAGAAGCATTTCTAGCCACAGCTATTTCCTTCACAAAATATCGAAAAGCATTCACTATTATTATACCTGCCTTATACACCCTCAGTAACTGGGTCCTAAACCTAGACTATCTTATACAGCGTATTCCTTAAAGTATTCTTAGAATTCGTGGGTCGTGAAAACTCTAGGCCCTCCAGCAGGGGCACACCCATGATTTTCAAGGGGGGGCTACAGGGGGGTTTGCGGGTATGGATCCTCCCTCGGAAAATCTTTTAAAAAAAGGGTGTTTAAAATTGCGTTTTTAGCCTATTTGGGTTCTTAAATGTTCTTAAAAATGTACGTAATACACAATTTTAATATGGAAACATGTGTATAGGCGTTGATATATTGTTTTCGACGAGAAGGATGGATTCATTCATCTCTTCTTTCTTGGGAAATAGGGTGGTTAAAAAACAGTACCTATAACATAATGAGTATAAAAGTAGGTACCTACCTAGTTAGAAATGACGTCTGCCCAACTCTGGAAGGTGCCGTCTTTTCCATGTGACGATCCACATCCCTTCATAATGAGGAAGGATTTGGGCAGCAGAGTTAACAATAGAAGGTGGACTAATCCCTATTCAAGCTACTGATGCATTGTTGAATACCCCCGTAATGATGTTGGGCTAACCTCATTTCAACACCGAACAGTCTGATCTGATTAATGACTTCTAATCTCGATTGGTTCAAATCTATCAATACACAACCGTCATCCATTGTTACGTTTCCTGTTCGCTACTGATGAATTCAACTGATGGAAAAAGTTGGGCAACCCATTTGACCGATATTTCTGTAAGTGAAGAAACAATCTCATTGCACATAGGTACTTACATCAGTATTCTATTCTGCTCGTAGAAATAACCCTTCTATGGCCTTTCTATGTCAAATTTAAGGTTTTCCATTAAAAGGTTGTCTGCTTGATTTGAACTAGAAAACTTGAATTTGCTACCTAAAACCTTCAATTCGAAATGGAAAACGTCACATTTGACTTGGAAAAGCCATTTTTAAGGCGTCCCACAGCATAGCAAGACCTTAACGTTCTTAGGTTTTTGATTGTTCTTATGTTGTGGAAGAGGCTAATTCAAAGTTGAAAGAATAAGAACCACATTAAAATCGATAGGATAGGGGACCATCATGGGGCTAACCCGCACAATTCTTGAAAATTCCTTCAAAATCGGACCATAACTTGAACTTCAAGTTCTTCTTTGTTTTTGGAATTGACCACGGAACCGAGAAATAGTTCAGAACGCTCTGAAACATAAAAAGTTCCATTCATGCAGTAGGAGCTGATGAGCGAATTTTCAAAGAATTATTTTAACCGATTTGGTGGATGATTCTAATAGGAAATTTCGCTCTGATTCCAAATATACCATTATATACCTATGTTAAGATGGTAATTTACACCATGAACCTCAAAAAACACGTTGTTTGGCCCTTAATTTTCAGAATTTGAACCCTTGGAATACTCCAAAAATTCTGGCCAACGAACTCATCTTCCTCCAGTTATTATCGATATTTTAGATTCTTTTTTGATTTTTCAGATAGCTTTCAGAGTCAGATATCATCAGTAGTGAGGAAGCAATTTGATTTTATATTGATAAATGCCTGAAACAGACTTGTAACTTACAGGAATGCAGATGATCAATTCTGTAGTGTAGAAAAAAGAACGAAAAATGTTAAAACGCACTTATTAAGATTTATAAACCTTATAGGCATTAGAAGCATTATTCTCACCAAGAAATAGCCCGTATTTTCCAGAAGGAAGAAGAAAATACCAGAAGATTTTCAATTTTCCCCTGACTTTTCCAGGTTCTCCCTGACCACTTTTTTTCTCCCCTGACTTTTCCAGGTTTTCAAGGTTTTCCAGCCCCAAAGAAACCCTGCGCTGGTCTGTGAAGCTGAGAGGAGAACTGATCTGCCTAAACAGGAACGTTACAAAGAAAGTCGGAATTTCGAAATGGGCCAGGAAAAGTCAGGAGAACAAACTCTTCGACCTTACACCGAATCGCCAAAAAACAAAGGAAGCGTAAAAAAGTCCTATTCATGCAGCATGAGTTGATGAGCGAATTTTCGAAGAATGATTTCAATCGATTTGGTGGGTGATTCTTATAGGAAATTTCACGCTGATTCCGAATATACCATTATGTCCCAATGTTTAAGATGGTAATCCACAGAAAAACCTCAAAAAACGCGTGTTAAATTTCTGGAATCGTTTTAGAATGGTCTGAAAGGGATTTCCATGAAGAAAACTTTCTAAAATCTGCATTATTTAAATGCTGAAGCCATTGAAATAGATTCATTTTCTTTGAAAATTTGCTAAAACGAGAGTTTTTGGGTATTTAACCCTTCAGGGCACTTAGTGGATATGAACTTACAAGAAATGGAGAAGTGGGGGAAGGGTCTCGGGAGTGTAAAAAACACTGGAATTATTTGCCATTTCCTATATACTGCTGATTGTGCTTGTTGTAGAATTCAATGGAAACATCATTATGTGATTTATTATTTTTTCTTTTTGAGTTAGGTATAACTTCGTTTTTGTTTTCGAGTTTTTCATTTTTTTATAATAGGTAACACGTTATTATTAGGTAAGGCTTAAGCATTAAGGTTCATGCGAAAGTTTTGTTACGTGCGAGGTGGGATTTTTTTGTCCTATATATGCGTAATAAAAATATTACTATTATTAAAAAAACGGGAAAAATGACCGATTTAATTAGAGTGAATTGAATGCAACAACATAGGTAGTCATTTTATCCTAGCAAATCTTGTAGGTATGTATGTGACATTCATCTCCAGAACGCCTCGCTACCAACTTTTCTTCCAAACTTGGGCTAGTCTTGGCTACAGGGTACGATATTACGAACTCGGAATAATTCGTTTTCAGAGTATTCCGAGATTTTTAAAAAACTAGGGAGTAGTTTTTGTTTCCGAGTCTACCAAGGTAGCGGAAGCATTGATTTCACTTTTGGGAGGTGAAAAATTTTGTGTCTCCAAAATCAAAATTTACACTCGCGTTTTACGTTTTAGACCTTCCTGAACAATTTTGGTTTCGTGTCTGTCTGTCGGTCTGCGTGTCCGGGAATCCTTGCAACACGCATAACTTCCACAATTTCCATCCGATTTGTTGTATATATGTTATATATATAAAATCATGTGATGGATACGAGGAAGCTATGTGCCACACCCAACTTGGCAGACGTTTTTATGATCGTATGAAGCAGCAAGTAGGTACCTATGGGGCGCGTTGTAATCACGATGAATAGATAGGTATGTATTATTATTGTTGAGAGAGTCAACTATTATAATAGGTGAGCGAAACTGCTCGTGACCTTCCAACTACGTACTTGTAAGTACAAAAAGCTCGAAGGGATACAAAACGATTTGTTATGGGTTCGTATGGCTTCGTACGAGAGAAGCCCGGTAAACCCGCTTGTAAAATATTGGCAGCCCTTTTTCATGCTGGAGTACCCTCGAAGACAAAATAGGTGAATACGTATAGGTGCTTGATGAGGCCTTAAAAGACTGTAATCATGCATTTGAATGATAAACTCACTGAGGAGTTGAGCGAAGGCTGAAGTCACCCCAAGAAAGCCAACCACCATCACCAGCAGCTTCATCCTTCCAGTTCATTCAAATCGACCTGCAGAAAGAATATTCAATATGAAAGTCATACGTAGGAACTGAAATTAAATTATATTTTAGTTGGTTTTCCAAGTCAAAGTCAGAATATTCCAAACTAAATTCGGAGTTTGAAATTTCAAATTCAGGTTTTTTTTTTCAAAATTTCATAGCATAAAAATATTGAAAAAAATCTTAATTTGAAATGAAAATTCTTCTGAATTTGGTTTGGAAAATTCTGAATTTTAATAGGAAAATTCTGAATTTGATTAGGAAAATTCTGAATTTGACTTGGGAAACCTATATTTATATTGACTTGAAACTAAGTAATTTAAAGTTAGTGAGTAAACTTTTTGTCAGTATTTATCCTCAAAACTAAATCTTTTTACCAGGAGCCTACATGTTAATTTTAAACTATACCTGTTAGTGGGTTTACAAAAAAAAAAAAAAAAAATACAACATGTAATCCTTGACTCCCTTCAAATCAGCGACGCTGGGGTCGGTCGGTCTGCCTTGGACCCATCTGGTTTCGCAACTCACTACTTGACACGAAGCGGACTTGCTTCATAGAAAAGCTTTGGATGAATGTTGGAAGTCAATAATAAATTCGGATGAATAATAAATAACGGTTTCGGTCACTGAGCGACCGAATGACCAATCACTTTTTTGGATTAAGATTAACTTGTCAACATATTAAAATCAATTTGATGCTTGAAATGTTTAGCGAATGAAAGAAAAAAAAAAAATATCCCTGTTTTGCTATTTCCCCAAAATTATAAAAATTTGACATTTTACAATCTTGTTTTGATTCAGAGACTACCAAAGGTAGCGGAAGCTTTGTTTTCATTGAGGTCCCTACAAACATGATGAAAATTTTCGATTTCTATAGTACGTATGTGGGGATGAACCACTAAGATTAGCTCTCGAGATTGGTTTTTAGGGGGAAAATGCAATAGAAATAGGCGAAAACGTAGGTTTTAGCACATTTCCGAGCTTTCACTCCCGAAACAACTCTGAAAGACTTTGATAAAATTTGCAGGGTTTACTATCTACCTTAGAGGTAAAATACAAACAACATCCAATGCACCACATCTCTAGGAAATTATTTCAAGGCACGAAATTATTATTATTTTTTACAGGTGAGGAAAGTAGTGTGCACCAGATATTTCTGTATAATACCTAATTGTGAAAGAGAGGGCTGAAAGGCTTACAATGTGTACAGATCGACAATATACATAACTGTACGACCTGAATATTAAATACGTACTAATTTTTAATATTAATATCAACAGTATCGATCTTACCAGGTTTCGTAGTGATTCGGTAGGTACCCGAAATGCGTGACCGCACTGCACTCCGCGACAAGACTGAAGACTCGAGAGGTCGGTTCGACGGGCCAC
>JAEMON010000014.1:2498628-2509264 GCA_030264115.1 Lygus lineolaris
CCTTACCAATGCTTTTGATTCTATAAATCATAATTAGCTTCTTCAGAAGCTATCATTTTTCTTTAATTTTTCTTCCAGCGCTTGTAATCTCTTGGGTTCATATTCACGTGGCCGTAGTCAAGCCGTAGTTTTGCAGGGTGTTTCATCTGTGACTTTAAATTTAGAGGCTGGCGTACCCCAGGGGTCAGTCCTCGGGCCGTTCCTCTTTTCTATTTTTATTAACGATATGCCTGCTACCCTTAGCTACAGTTTCACCTTTATGCCGATGATACGCCATTGTATCGGCGGAGCTTGACCGATCATGAATCCTTGGTGGACTCCATTGAGGAGATTAATGCTGATTTGAGTTCAATACATTCATGGTGTGTCGAGAATGGTTTATTGGTTAACCCCACCAAGAGTCAGGGTATCATTATTTATAAATCGGACATTCCTACCTCAACCTTACCTCCACTCCTCTTGAATGGGTCCCCTATTCTTTTCTTCAATAAAGTTAAGAGTCTTGGAGTTATGATCAACTCCACTCTCACATGGAGTGATCATGTCTCCAAGATTTCTGCTGCCGTGTATGGCTCAATGCACACGCTCCGCAACCTTGCTTATTGGACACCTTTTCATGTCCGCCTTCAACCATTCAAAACCCTCCTTCTTTCCCACTTCAATTTTTGCTCTATTCTCTATATTTGGTCTTTGGACAGCAAATCACTCCAACGTCTTAGAGTTTGTTCGAATTGTTGCATTGTTGCACGTGTGCATTATGTATTCAGAATCAAGCCTCGCAGCCACGTTTCTGCTCATTCAGATGATCTGTTGGGCATGGTCTAATTACATACCTCCAGGTGCACGCTGCATGTTTTGTGTTTCGAGCTATCCATGGTAATTACCCTCAGTATGTCAGGGACTTGTTCCAATTTGGTAACTCCAGTCGAGCACAATCTTAGCGTGCCTGTTCACTCTGGTCGTGTGATGAGCTCGTCCATTATGGTTGCGGGTGCGAGGGCATGGAACTCCCTCCCTGTGGTGATTCGGGGTGCCTCTTCCTTGGGGGTTTTCAGGCGAGCGGTTGAGCACCATTACCTTGCTGAGCAATGATCTTCCTTACTTCCTCTATCTTTATTCTTTCCTATCCTTTCTTCTATTCTATTTCCCTCCCTCTATTATCTACTCCTTGCTCTTCCTACTAATCTCACCCCTCTTTCCAATTTTATTTTATTTTTATTTCTTGTTTTGTTTTACACTCTTGTCGTAATTTATTAATTCGTTATTTTTCATTTATTTTGTTTATTGCACGCGAGGTGGGACAGTATATGTCCTATGTGTAATATATTAAATAAATTAATTAGATCAGAAGTGGAAAATCGGGCTATCATAATATCACGGGAGTCAAAAATGGAGCTCCCAGAATACCAAAAGTCAAAAATTGTGCTCTTCGGTTAATTTCCCTCCATCTAAATTCTTTGTTTTATTCAAGGTACTTAGCACCATGGCGAATTTGAACAAGGACAAATTGAGTCATTTTTTTTCGTTACGTACTGAATGCCAGAAACCAAAGTGATTGTTATAGGAAATTGTGCGCTGATTCCGAATATACCATACCTAGTTCCTATGTTTTGGATAATAATTTTCACCAAAAACCTCAAAAACTCATTTTTTGACTTTTATTTTTTTAAATTTGACCTCTTGGAGTACCTAGTAAAAAATGTCTGGCCAACGAACTCATCCTTCCTTCTGTTATTATTGACATTTTGAAATGTTTTTGGATTTTCTAGATGGATTCCAGGGTCAGATATCGTCTGGATATCGTCTGGCGCTCAGGAAGCGCCTAAACCATGCCCCAGAGCAGCTCAAAATAATATTTGTTTCAAAATCTACAGATTGCAAGCAGCAAGCCAGCTGTCGGAACTGATCGAGCAGTCTACCAGAGTCATCTCCGGGGAGCTCCAAATGGAGAAGTTCGATAAAAACAAGTAAATACCTACTCAAACTCATATTTTTTGCTTCCTACATCATTCATAGATTGATTTTTGCACTGTTTGTCGACTTTAGGGAAAGTACCATATAGTACCATATAATTATTTGACCTAAATACCATTATTTTCGTTGAAATTCTGGCGACCCAAACTAGAGGTGAGCGGTTCCCGAGTCGTTGGTTGGACGAGTTGGGGGACGGTCCCTGAGGGAGGTCGTAGTTCGTTATCTTTGCGCAGAGGCAATATCGTAACCAATGAAGTTCTACTGAGGTGCGATTATTGCTAGTTGAAAACTATAACCAATACCCCGACATGGGCTTGTGAAATACCAAGCCCACTGTCAATTTTTGTCAACTCCTACGGGAGTTAAAAATCTTCAATATAATATACATACGATATACTTAGATTGGTAGATAATCTAAACAGAATAAATCCGAATTTAGGTTCAAGTTCTTAAGTCATGATGGGCGTTGTTAGATTTAAGTACTTTTCTAGGTCATGTCATGATGGGCGATGTTAGTAAATAAACGATAGGTGCTTGAGAGTATCGATACTCATATTAAGTACTTTTTTCTTTCTGCACTTGAAATAAAATTAAACATCCATTCACGCAGCATGAGTTGATGGGGGAGCATCCATAGCACTCCCGGTGGGTCGGACTTTCTCTATCGCTGGCAGGTTGATAGCCACTGCACTCCCGGCCCGGTTGAGGCTCATAATGTGAACTTGCCACTGCACATTGCCACTGCACGTGCATGTGCCACTGCATGTGCCACTGCACATTGTCTCCTAGGGATAAGATAGAAGCGATGTGTTTCACTGGTCGTCAGTTTCGTCATGACCGAGACCATGTCTGTTTGTGATGTTGGTGGAAATCGTCACCAGAAAGACGTATTTTTTCACGAAAACTTCCAATTTTTGTTTCACAAAGTACTCAAGTGTGGCGAATTGCGTTGATTTGTCATTGCGATTTTGAAAAATCCACGCAGCGCGCTATAACTACCGTGTGGCCAACTACAACACTTGTTGGATGCAGGTTCCATTTAAAACAGAACTGGCATTTCATTAAATTTCATCCCATTCTCCTCAAAATTGCTCATGTGGATGCTGCATCATGATTTCCTCCATTCTAGGTTGTGTATGGTTTCCATTTTTTTCTCATTCCTTCAGGTAAGTCACGCTTTTTAAGCTTTATTATCTTCATGTATGTAACCAAAGTGTTCAGATTCCGATGAAGCCACGTAGGATACTTATTACTAGAAGGGCTTCTGCTTATAGTTGATAAAATGTTTAGTGTAAAGGAAAAAACTGTTGTGTTAAATTAATTTGTAATTATTTCAGGCCATATGCAAGACTTCCTTTCTTCCATGTTCAAGTGCTTTCTAACAGTTTTCTCATTTAAACTAAAATGTTTTCAACTTTAAGCAAAAGCCCTTCTTGTAATAAGTTCCTTCATCGGAATTTGAAAATTTCAACAATTCATACTTTGGTAATATACATAAAGAAAATGAAGCTTTAAAAGGGTGACTTACCTGAAAGAATGAAAGAAAGGAGGAAAAAATGAAACTAGTCACAACACAGAATGGAGGAAATCATGATGCAGCATGAACATGAACAATTTTGAGAAGAATGGGATGAACCCCATCTTTAATGAATTGTTGACCTCCTTCACCTCCTCGTGGTGTCATCTGGGTTACGCTAATAGCTCACATCGGGAGTGCTGTGGCACTGACCAGTGACCATTCGGGGAGTATTGTGGTATCGGGAGTGTAGTGGTGTTGGACCCTCGGGGAGTGCAGTGGTATATTTTTTCGGGCCTGGGAGTGCTATGGCTAACCCCGGACTTGATGAGCGAATTTTCGAAGAATGATTTTAACCGATTTGGTGGGGGTTGGTGATTCTTATACGAAATTTCGCGCTGATTCCGATTATACCATAATTATGTTTAAGATGGTAATTGACACCAAAAACTTTAAAACACGTTTTTTAATCCCCCCTGAGGCACTCCAGAAATTCTGGCCAACGAACTCATCCTTTCTTTCGATATTATTGACATTTTAATTTTTTCGGATTTTTTATTTCGATCCCTAGGGCAGATATCGTCTGGAGTGACACGTATATATATAAATAAATTTCTAAATATATATACATATAATAAAGTATTAAATTTCAGGAATTGTTTTAGAATGGTCTTAAACGGATTTCTATGAAGAAAATTTGCATTAGGTATTTAAATTTTGAAGCCATTGCAATAGCTTCATTTTCTTCGAAAATTCCCTAAAATGAGTTGAACAGAAAGAAACAACACAATTTACCAAGAACGAAGAATATATATTACCTATTTATAAAGTAGAAAAGAGTTATTTAGATTATTCTTTTCTACAAATAAATAAAGTTACAGTTAAAGGAAAATAAAATTAATAGACAACATGGGAGAAAAAGGAATTGTTCGTCCTTGAACTTTTCCAAGACCTTTTTCTTCATCCCACATAGGAAAGACTGGAGAAAATCTCTTTCTCTTGTGGTTGAGGATTTCGGTAGTGCAAAATTATGGCGCTAGGATGCACTCCTAAAAGTGCCTACCTATATAGGTAACTATTTAATTCTAAACGGGAAAATAATTAGTTAGTTAATTTTACCGTTCTTTATTTTCCTACGTGTACTTGTATTCTGTAACAATAAACTTTTGAATTTAGAGAGGGGGGAAAAACTAAGTAGTGAAACATTAAAGTATTTTTTCCGATACCGCGAAAAATACTCGATATCAGTACTCGTAACAAATCAAATTATTCGATACCAAAAGTACTCGGTATCGAAAGGAAATATTCGATACCATACTCATATCGATAGGTATCGCCCATCACTATTCTTAACCATTACTCGGTCGCATGCCTATGCATTCAAATTTTAATTATTCAATTTATTATTCATAATTAAGGCTCAATGGTTAAATTGACCATTTGACCTTAACCTTGACAACACGTGCTGGGAGAATTCACACGCCGTATAAATTTTAGAGTCGAAAGGGATCGTGAGAAAATGTCTGCCAAGTTGGTTGGGCAGTATAGCTTCCTCACTTTGTAGCATGGACGTACATAATCAAATTGAAGTGAACATTTCAGCGAAATTCGCAGAATAGTTCCGGAGTTATATTTATGTACGTATGACAACAAATTTCAAGTTTGCGCTTGCTCAGTCGCTACTCCAGATCCAACCGTGATGAAATTCATAGGCATTCATAGGTCTTAGAGTCATCCCCCAACTTCCCTTCGAGTTTGAGCGGAATCGGTCCATTGGGAACTTAGAAATCGTAGTTTCAGGAAATTCACGGTTGCGCATGCGCACAAGCTACTTGTTTTCTGAAGGCGATGAAATTAATAGGGGGCCCTCTAGGGTCTAATTCGCGTAATCTCTGGTGTAAATTTCTGGAGTTAAGGCTATGTAACGCATTTAAAAATTGCGCATGCGCATTAGGTAATACTGAGTCAATCATTTCAGAAGTCGTAGGTAATTATTGTCAAACTCCAACTAGCATCCGGATTTGAGCGAAATCAGTCCATTAGGAACTAAGAAAGAAACACAGTTTTTGGAAAAGTTGGTGAAATTAGCTGTTTTTTGGACTTCCATAGAAATTGAACCATTGGCCCAATTTAAGATTTTTTGTTTAATCGACGCACAATACTGTCTTCTTTAATTTAATATGGGACGATTATTCGGAAAATATGGACAGTTTTCAAATTATAACCGAAAAACTGAAAAAAGGTCGAGCATTTTTTTTCCGCCCACCAAAAGTTGCGCACCGGTCTTTCGAGGTCGGAAATTTGATTTCTCCATCCCCACACCATGCCGAACGACCCTAAAAATATCTATTATCCATCTATCTATAGGAGGAAGTTTTTGAGGTAAAATCCTCTACATGCTGGGATCACTTCAATACGTAGGTATTTTACTGAACAGTACCGCGGCGCTCTTATTTTCTCATTCATAATTTATATTCTTCGTCGTCTTCAATGTCCAACTTGGAGGAGGTACTACCTACCTATCAGATTATGGAAAGTAGAACTGGCTTGAAGGAAAAATAAATCAAAACAAGGTTGCTGAAAAATACTCCTTCTACTTACTTGATGAAATTTACAATAAGTTACCTATGTAAATAATTATTTGCTTGGAGGAGAGTTCAGCTTGAGAATTGAATTCAGCTTTTCCCAAATCTAGTTAAGATCGCCGAGATCAGATTTCAATCTCGGCTCTTTGCTAGAAGGGCTTGAAGAATGTGAATTTCCCAGATTCCCAGTAGCAGTTTAAGCATAAATTACAATATATATGCATTTAAATTAGACACCTGGACAATTGACCTATTAGTTATCTATTCACCTATTAGCTATCTAATAAAAATATAGGTGTAGGGAGGGAATACCTAACTAACTTCTCACAATTCTTTCAAACATGCATAAAACAGTAACATGAAATCACCAAACCTGACGAGAACATCCCTTGAGAGAGAGAGCAGGTATCAACAATATAATAATATCATATTGTTGATACCTGCACTCTCCCAAAGGATGTGGAACAGAGATATTATGTCTGTTCTAACTAGCGGCGGTGCAGGTGCAATTTGAATATTTTAGCTGCGCAGATCCTTCTGGGCACACTTGTATCAACAACAGTCGACGATGTAATTTGCCAATGACAAACGAAGGAAAGCCATTTTCGATTATCTCTAAAAATTTCGCCAAAAAAACACTTCAATTTTTATTCAATAGATTTATACTAGGTACTTATCCATTTTCTCCCTAAATTTTAGTACATACCTACCATCGGATATTGTGAAATTTTTCATGGACAGTGAGGTGAAGATGTAGTGAGATAGGTATTTCAGAAGGTCTGAAAATCTGAGTTTTCCCTATCAATCAATTATTTGGATCAAATGAAGTAAAGAAATTTTAGATATTTCACAAAATTACGAAGCATAGTAGCTTACGTGGGAGTACGGTCATGTTCGGGGTCCAATAACCCCCTTGATAATTTATTCAACTATCAAGAACAGTGAGCAAAAATTAAAATTGCCAATCAATCAGATAAAATCTGGAATTGCTTCAGGTTCAATCACATAGAATCCAATTAATTGTGTAGGTAGGTAGGTATTCAACGTTGAGCAAGATCTATTATTTCTGAATAGACAGGCAGAGCCTTGAAGGTATTGTGTGGGGCATTGAAATGTCCAGTTTTCTTGAATTGCATTTCCGAATACCATTTGGAAACGAGGCAAAGAGTGGATTAGTCAGGGAAGTTGTAAATCCTGAGAAAGGCCTTCGTTCTTCTTCAACGAGTGGGAAAAGATGCTGAGAGCCATTTGAGATTGGATTGTACTAGAGATACTAGACTATTAGGGTACTTAATTCTATAGCATCTCTAAATTTTACCTACTCAGGTACCTACAAGAAGAAGAGATAACTTAATACCTACGTAAACTCAAATGCGTACATGGGCTCGAATTTGGAGAATTGCATTAGTACCTACCAATGAACTTGGATGTTCTAGGTGCGAGTAAAATACTTTCGTTTTGGAGATTTTTCATTTCTTTTTTTAATTGTTTATGTTTCGTTTTGACGAACGAAAGAAAAAATAAATAAAATAAATAAGGTCAATAAATTAAATACCTAAAAAAAAAAAATTAAAAAAAAAAATAAATTAAGAAATAAATGAATAATCTTCCTCCTTATTCAATTGCTTACAAACATTTTCTGACCAATTGCAACACATTTTTGCCATCACCATTGAGGTCATGGAGCCAGAGGCACCAAGAGTTGTTGTTGCCTAAGCAATTACCTACTTATTGAATATAAATTAGTATGCCCATTTGATTTTGGATTTTCGAATGCTGTATAATTTCGGGATAATCACATCCCTAGGTATTCTGTGAAAGATTAAGGCGACACAATTTCGAAAAGTACCTAATAATTTGGGATGGATGAAGACTTTGAAGAATTATCAGATAGGTATTGATAATCACTCCTGCATGATGTTTTTAATTATTTTAATTTATTGGTACACCAGCATCTCTTGCACCAACCGACGAAATCACCAATATAGTTCCTCCTATATAAGGTAGGTAAGCTTTCTATTTCTGATCTCAAGGCACTCCCCGGTGTTGCGTTACAAAATGTTTTGGTTTAATTTGAACGGGCTTATGACATGACTGGAACTTTTTTTCGACTTCTCCATGCTTGTGTTCTTCTGCTGGTCTCTCGACCCAATTCCAATTAAGGAGGCAGACAATAGATCGACCAAGGCTCGTGTTTACTCAGCTCTCTGCAGTGCACCTCGTGTCGAAACCTCCTGTCGAAACGCTCCTCTACCTGCAGAACGGGAAGTGAAAACCCTCAGAAGTCCTCCAGTACGGTCTCTGAAGCCGATTTCAGGTCGGGTCGAGGCAGTTCGCTGACCGGTTCCCTCGTCGATGTGGGGTCAGTCCCCGTTCCTCGGCCAAAAAAGGGCTTAGCAACTCCTAGGAATGCTTCAATGTCTCAATAAAATTTGCGTGTTTTGTTTTCCTGCCTCAACACTGCCAAGAGTCCTGGTTTCGCCGGTCCTGTTGAGTTTTGAGGCTTTTGAGTCTTTACTTTCCTTACTAGACCCGAAGGTTAAAGAGAACGTATTGCAATCGGCTCGAAAATTTCGTATTTAATACAATTGGTAGTTAGTCAGCAAAGAAATGCAATTATTATACTCAAACTTAAAACCATAATCTTTATGTTTCAGTCAGAAAAAATCTCTTTTAAATTTGTCTCATTGTATATTTTCGGCAGTAATAGGCATCTACTTCTATTTTTCCCCTCTTTCATAGGGAGAGTCAAAACAACATTCATTTCCTCATGGCTATTACGACACTGACCACACGCCGACTTCTAATTCCATGAAATTACCTTCGACTTGAAGCTAATGAGGGCCCTTCGCCTTGAGACCAACCACGTTTTCCGGGGGATTTACCCTTGACCCGTCAGCTCATCGGCATTTGCCCTCAGTTATATATTTTAAGGTTTTTCCCTTGAAAATTGCGTCCTGTCCAATTTCGTAGAAAGTGGTCTTGATGTGGGGGAAAACTGGGTGAATATTGCAATTGAATACACCCTGGCGAAAGTTGTCATTGATATACTTTACCTACAGGGTGTCCCTAGTGGATCATGATCTCTATAAAATTACCTAATTGATAGGTACCTACCTACTGTATTTTTAATGATCTACCTCTACACGTGAGTAAAAGTTGAAAAATTAGTTGATTTTTGGAAATAATAGATTCATCCAAATAAGACCTAAATAGATACGAACTAAATCACTCGCGACGAAGTTATGGAAACCCATTTCAATAAGATGAGAACGGAGTTAATGGAAAACGTCAATTTCCACGAAAATAATGAGTTACAAAGTTAAATCAATTTCAACGGCTAGGTCATAGGTAACAAATAAGAAGAGTTCTTATTGTTACTGATGGCCTAACCTTCGAAATCGGTTTAACATAGTATTCGTCCTCATTCCTTGTTTTCCTACTCATTATTTTCGTGGAAATTGACAACATTTTAGCGAATTTTCGAAGAAAATGAAGTTATTGCAATGGCTTCAAAATTTAAATAATGCAAATTTTTGAAAATTATCTCCATGTATTTCTGTTTCAGTCCATTCTAAAACGGTTCCTGAAATTTAACATTTTTTTATATGTATATATACATATTTATATACCTATATGTGTCATTCCAGACGATATCTGACCGAGGAATCGAGCTACAAATCTGAAAAAATTTCAAAATATCAATAATACCGAAAGAAAGGGTGAGTTCGTTGGCCAATTTTGAAAATGTAGAGGCAAAAATCGCTGAAAAACGCGTTTTTTCTAGGGTTCTTGGTGTGAATTACCATCTTAAACATAGGAAAATATGGTACATTCGGAATCAGCGTAAAATTTCCTATAAGTATCACCCACCAAATCGGCTAAAATCATTCTTCGAAAATTCGCTCATCAACTCATGCTGTATGAATGGGACTTTTCATTAACGAATATTATGATGGGTTCTGGTATATGGTCTTCATGATTCTGACGTATGTAAGATTGTGATCATGTTGATAATTGTAGGTAGGTGCATAAAGATATCATGTGGTTCATTTTGGTTCATTTTTGATAGGTATGTGAATGATTGTTATTCGTTGTGCACAGTATCGTAGGTACCAATGTACATAGGTGGTCATCTTTGAGTCTTGTTATGAGATATATCGAGATTGTCTGTCCTCTACATATTGATATAATGTGCCATATAGCTTTGAGGTCTGGTTGATATTACCTGAGGGACGTATTGGTCTAATTTGCCTGGCTGATGCACCTCAAATCAAGTACTACTCATGCGATACATAACCGTATTAGTTACATAGATCATGTTACGTTTCATTTCTGGTCATTCAGCACTTCAGCCATTTCTGGCAATTCTGGTTACGTACATTGGCCCTTCAGGCATGGTTTGCGCCCCTCAGGCTCCTACAGATTTTCAACCAGTGCCGTCCTTAGGGTGGAGCGAGTGCTTACGCAATTAAAAAATAAGTAAAAAGTTTCGGTTGAATGAAAATAATGTATTAATGTACTGATATATGTAACTACCTAATTTGTAGCTTCATTAGTT
>JAEMON010000014.1:2522954-2538989 GCA_030264115.1 Lygus lineolaris
TTGCAGAGAGTGAGTCTGAGCAGATAACTGTCCGTTGTTCTGGTTTACTGACTAACGTTAGTGTGAATCGCAATTCTTCCCGAGTAGGCAAAATCCCCGTTCAAATATCAGCTGTACAAATGCAACTTTCTTTCGATTCCACCGAACTAAGTTTGTTGTTTACTTTCAGAAGCATCTTCAGTTACTGAATTTCATTAAGAATGAATGATACAACTCTCCGATAATAATAATTAGGTACAAGAAGGTACCTACTCATTGTCGCCAAGAGATGATTGTGAACCTCGCGGTAGGTGTGTATTTTATGTTAGTAGGATCTTTGTAGATGGGTGATTTATACAGAAAATAATAAACCGTTGTTGTAATAATTTGCAGCGTTTTAATTCTGCAAGGCACTATCAAAATTTCAAATTCTAAATTTTAAATTGATACCTAACAAAATGTGAAATTGTTGACATTTAAAATTTTGATAGTGTGTTGCCCTGCACAATTAAAAAAATAGAAAGAATGCCGAAAACAGAATTAACATTGATCGATTATTGGCTGAGAAAAGTTGGAAAAATGTTTCACACCACTGGCGGAACCCTCTTAAGTGATGGGTACCTAGAAGCATATTTTTTTCATGTGGGACACTGTTTCTGGCAGAACGAACATGCCTTGGGAATCGTTGCCGTTGTCAAAGGGATTACCTCTTCCCCGAGTAAACATTAAGAAATTCGTATAAAACTGGTTCCAAATGCCAAAACCCACCCCATTAGTTCCCAATTAGGGCTGAGCTCGATTATGGAATCAAAATATGACAGTTCTAACCTGTAGGAATTGCCCATTCGTTAGTTTGGCCAACTATTCATCTCTTCTCTAGTTGTATAGGGTACTTCTTACTCACTGGGATTATATATTATACCAATATTATAAAAATAACTAAAAACCCTTAATAAGTGTTTTTAGTTATTTTTGTGTGTTTATACTTAATATGTGTGTTGAGATCTCCGAATAAAAAAGCCGAATTTCTCAAGTACTGAAGGTCATCCTTTATCATGAGAATCGTTTTCCCCTAATGACGCTCTACTTAATCCCTCTATACTACTATAGACTGTATGGTATAGAGTCTCTATAGAGGTGAAATCTATAAGTCTAGACGGCAGTCTCTTCTTCCGGGTCCTAACTAGTATAAAAACACATTTGTATGATAGACATTCGATGAGATTTTATTGAGGGTCTTATCATGTTTATGATACAAAATTAACATAAATTTACGATTCCGCGAAAGTAGCGGTACATGACGGGAAACTAAGCAATAAAGTCCAATGAAATGCTTTTACCTGACTACTCAGGTAGGCGTTGTACCGTTGTTTTTTTTATGGGTTAGGTATCTTTTTTACTCAGTAAAAATAGCCTGGCGTCACTTAGAATCGTTTGTTGGCAACGAGGTGACAAAATGAAGATATCCGGAGAAAGCAACCAGCCGCCTGTTAAAAACAATCAATTGAAACTCGTGAAAATGTTGTTGAAATAGAATGTTATATTCTTGAAGGGAGGCGACGTCGTCCACAGTAGAGCTGTAATTACTCTACAATCAAGATTATAAATTATGAACCTAAACTGATAATCATAATTCTAATTAGAGCCGGGAGGTAACTGCTTTGAATTTGAATCCATTACCATGGTATTACGAGAGAATCCATGCGTGAAATGGTGTCGTACATTAGGAAAAATAAAATTACCGTGGTTTTCTTGTGAGTCATTCGAAAATTATTACTGCATACTTTTCGACAAATCGTTTGTCAAAGAAGACTTTTTATGAGGTAAGTAATAATTTATACAGACAGACCGATAGACATACACGAAACTAAAATTGTCTAGGGAGGTCTAAAACGTAAAAAACGAGTTGAAATTTTGATTTTGGAGGTAAAACAATGTTCACCTCCCAAAAGTGAAAACAATACTCTGCTACCTTGGTAGACGTTGAAGCAAAATTGGTGACAACGACCATCTCCAGATTCTCGGGAGTAAGGCGTCGACGATCTTCTTCCAGGATTTTTTGAATTTCGAGAAACATGTCTCAACTTCTCGTATTTTAATTTTTTTCTTTATTTACCCACCAAGTTTTGGGGCGTAAATCTTGGAAAATACATTTATATACACTGAAGTCCAGAATGTGCAAAAACCCTAAAATATGCATTAATATGCAAAATAAAATATGTATTTTTGAAACCAGCTTCGTGAGAAACGGACCTTTGAATCTTTTGAAAACTCCTTCAGGAAAAGAATACGTTATTATAGGAAAATCCCATCCCTGGTCTATCGATGGTAGTTATAGTGTGAAGCTGTGGATGTATTATCTTCTATTTTGTTATGTTGTTATTCTTTTCTCCCATGTTTCCCTCGTCGTAATACCAGCACGGTTCATTATAATAGTATTATCCGCTCCAAAAAAAGAGAAAAAACTTGGAATACCCGCCTAATGCTTCTGTCGCAACTTCTCATCGGCCAACCGTGAACCGAGTGACGGTCCTTTCGAGCACCCTGAAGAACAATAGAGCTCTGGATAAAGAATGAAAGTTTCAACTTCACGTCACAATGAAGCCATTTAGCCTCTTGAGCAGCTTCTGCAATGTGCCCCGGATCCGACGGGGAATGTGAACGTATGGAAGTGATGGTACAGAAACCGTAATGCACGAAGAAGACCCACATGGACAAAAGGACCACTGGAACTTATTAGGTAGGTACTAAGTATATATTATTTAAAATTACAGGAATTTGTCGTGGAAGCCAACGAATTTATAGCTTTTTCCGACTAGTTAAACTATTTTTCCGACAAATTATACTTATATTGAAGCTATTGCAATGGCTTCAAAATTTCAGTAATGCAAATTTTTTAACATTTTCTTCCTGGAAATCCGTTTCAGACCATTCTAAAACGATTCAATATTCAATTGATAGTACCTCAAAAAAATTGAGGTTGGTATGGCTCGAGTCAAGTCCTGCAGCTGTCCAACCAGCAAACTTGTCTTCCGGAGGAGACTGCGGTACAGTTATATGATGAGAATTTAGGTCGTGAATCCCATATAAAAACACCATGAGGACGACGTACCTGGCCGACAGGTTGCCTGCCGACCTGACCGAGAACCGAGAGGCAGCAACAGCGGCCTTGACTGGGAATCAAGTCGAAGAGGAAGTTAGAAAATTCCATTCTCTTCGTCTCGAGACATCGCGCTTATATCCAAATGCCAATGGAAATCCGATAATCAGCCATTAATTATTATACGAGGATGATTCAAGAATCCCATTCCGATTCATGTGATCTTGCATCTTCTACATCTACACGATACACGATTTTTTATCCTTGGTACTCCTTCGTAACTCCAAGAACGATGAATTATAAATCAATGTACTTTGGATATAAAAACGTTGAACTTTATTCCACAACGGTTTACTATTTCTCCTGTAGATAACCCTCCTACGGAGGTCATTTTTCTTCTGCCATAAAAAAGTCTGCTAAGTTGGGTGGCCAGTATATGGCTTTCTCACATTATTGAAACATGGACACATTGTGGAAGCGAATAACAGACGAAAATGTTTTTCTGTAAGTCTGCATCAGAAATGTAGTACAATGCCGCCAACCTCATATTTCTATCTCAATTCGTACTCGAGATATGATTTTTCAAGGGGTTTTCCAGGAAACCCATGTTTTTTTTCCTTTTAAGCTCAAATTTCTCCACTTTACCTCATTTAATTTTGACTTTTGACCTCATTTTCGTAATCAGCGTTAAATTTCCTATAAGAATAGTGTACTTGGGTTCTTAAAAAGTACCATCCAAAGACCTTCACATCAGCTCAAATATAGACGATTTTGAAAAATATAAAATTTCTGAAAATCATAAAAACTTGACTACTCTTCCAAAAAGAATCCTGGAAACTTACAAATCTCACAAAAACTCTAATACAGCAAACAGCAAAATCACTCAATACAACAAAATCACTTCTGTGATCATGTAAAATACATAGATGAAATGATTTTGTTAATAAATAATTATGACATGCGAGTACGCTTCATCCGCTCCCCATCGCTTCCTTCACTAATACCGTGTTTTTCAGCACTAGCTCCGAAATAATCGACCAAAGAAAACAGCTATTATTCAAACTGATTATACCATTGGAAAGAGTATTAGATTAGGCAGTTTTTATGAGAATTGCCAGTTTGAAGGATTTGTTCTGGAAGGGTAGTCAAGTTTTAAAGATTTTCAGAAATTTTATCTTTTCAAAATCATCTATGTTTGAGCTGATGTGAAGGTCTTTGGATGGTACTTTTTAAGAACTTAAGTACACTAGTCTTATAGGACATTTAACGCTGATTCCAAAAATGAGGTCAAAAAATAACATTAAATGAGGTAAAGCTGAGAAATTTGAGTTTAAAAGGAAAAAAAAAAATTCGGTTTTCCTGAAAAACCCTTTAAAAAATGATATCTCGAGTACGGATAGAAATAAAAATATGCGGTTGGCAGCATTTTACTACATTTCTCATGCAGACTAACAAAAAACATTTTCACATAATAGGTGAAGTAACAATTTTTGGCCTTGGAGTTGAAGTGGATCTTCGGAATTAGAATTTGATTTATTCAATCGTGCTAAACAGACGAGTAGGTACGTTTCAGAATCATGGTGAAAACTCAGTATTCTTTACAAAATCGCTCATTCTGTCATGCTGCATGATTGGGACTTTTTCCTTCAGGATGCTAAAGCTAAAGTCACTGTATAATAATTTGACGTAGGCATGTGTAGTGTCGTTTTCTCAAATAGTTTTCCTTTCCAACCCCTTATTAATCTTCAATCCTTAATCGGGGTACACGAGAATCCACTCTGCTAATGGTTAACAAAAGGTACGTCGTTCGACCTATCTACCTTGCCCACAGTCTTTCTCGAGGAAGATCTTGAAAGTAGGTAACCAAACGTCTTAAAACCAATCCTTGGGAATAATCCTGGTTGATTAGTTAATATTAATTTGTATAGGAATTTGTATTATTTATGAATGGAACCTACCTACGTACCACCTATGCATTTCGATCAGTGATACAGTGCTCCGGTGGTCTCGTTCGATCATAAAAACGTTGCAAATTATTACACAACGGTTTATTATTTTCTGTATAGATCACCCATTACTAAGATCAAATTGGCATCCAGTGGATGACTACCTACCTTAAATATATCGCGAGGTTCATAATAATTTCTTGGGCACATGAGTTGGTACGTCGGCACCTACTTATTATTATTTTCCGAGAGTTGTCAATTCATAACGAAATTCAGTAGGTATCTAAGGAAGCTTTTGAAAGTAAACAAGTAGCTTGGTTCGGGGAAATCGAGAAAAAGTTCCATTGGATCAACTGGTCTTTGAACGGGATTTGGCCTGCTCGGGAAGATTCGCGATTGACACTCGTGTTTCTCCTCTTTTTCATACAATTTGAAGTTTTCGAGCTAGGGCTTATTGAAAATTTCGTCCCCTATTTTCTACCCTCGTTGCACTTGAAGATTTGAGTCATTCGGTAGTCCAGTTTTGTTTATTTTGTTTTTGCGAATTTTCGAAGGAAATGAAGCTATTGCAATGGCTTCAAAATTTGAATAACACAAATTTTTGGAAATTTTCTTCATGGAAATTCGTTTCAGACCCTTCTAAAACGATTCCTGAAATTTAACACTTTTTTGTATGTATACATATATATTCATATATGTGTCACTCCAGACGATATCTGACCGAGGAATCGAGATAAAAAATCCAAAAAAATTGTAAAATCTCAATAATATAAAGAAGTTCCATTCATACAGTTGGTGTCATATGAGTTGGTGAGCGAATTTTCAAGAATAATTTTAACCGATTTTGTGGGTGATTCTTATAGGAAATTTCACGCTGATTCCGAATATACCATGTTTAGGATGGTATTTCACACTAAAAACCTGAAAAACACGTTTTTTTAAAGCGATTTTTGAAACTAAATTTTCAAAATTTAACCCCTTGGAGTACTTCAAAAATTCTGGCCAACGAACTCATCCTTACTTTTGATATTGCTGACATTTTAAAAATTTTTTTGATTTTTTATCTCGATCCCACGGGCAGATATCGTCTGGAGTGAAACATATATAAATATATGGGTATATATGAAAAAGTGTTGAATTTCAGGAATCGTTTTAGAATGGCCTTGAACGGAATTCCATGAAGAAAATTTATTGTCAAACATTTTCATTACACAAATTTTGAAGCCATTGCAATAGCTTCAATTTCTTCGAAAATTCGCTAAAATCATTCTTTGAAAATTCGCTCATCAACTCATGCTGCATGAATGGTTCTTTTTTGTGTAGTTTTCTTTATCAGTTTTAGCTAAATTCATTGTGAGACTATTTTTGGTGAACCATTTGGCTTACTTCATGGATTGTATTTTCCGCTGTGGAGTGTGCTTGTTCCCAGCTGTTCTCATTAATAACAATAGCTATAATACGTCATCTGCAAAGGCCACAAATTTGCATCTCAAGTTCATGGAAAACGGATCATTAATATTTATTATTATGTATTATGTATGATAAGAACAAAGGTTTATGACGTGGCGGTCCCAGCAAATGACTACATTGATACTTCAGCTACTCTGGGAACCTCTACCTTATGATAATGATATTTGCGGACTATAAATAAGTTGTACTATAAATAACCAGTGACTAGATAGATAGGTATGACTAGGGAAATAGATAAGATCTGAGATACATAAGTTTCACCTAGTTTATTACAAAAGTTGAGGTAACTTGTGATATTAATTGTGACTAGATATGTATGCTTCCTACCTATAAAGTGGCCACTATAAATATAAGGATGATAACTATATTATGGGTAATATCATAGATAGGGCTAACCCCAATGTTCAGTTTTTAAGGATGTAGATAGGTAGGCATGATGCAGTGGCCCCAACTCCAAGATAAGTAGCAGATGATGGTGATGGTAGATAGATAAATGCCAACAGACCTTGGTAGAGATAGAGATGTAGATTAATTTAGATCTACCACATATTTCTAATCCTGTGCCGGAGATCTGGTCAGCAAGCTAAATAAATAAATGGCTGGTGCAGGTAGGTAGGTAGGTTAGGTCCAAGCCAAGTAGGTACTCCAAATGTGTGGGTAGTATCCTCACTGGCGATTCCCTTGGATTTTCTGGGGTAGTTTATGTATAAATAATTTAAATGGTCCTGGTTTTAGAAGCAACTACTGGAAATACGCACAGATGAACTCGGATACAAGATTGTGATAGATGAAAAATAGGTCTGATTCTGATAATGGCTGAAGGAGAAGTGTTGTGAGAAATGTGGTGGCTTGAGGTGACGATTTCTGGTGTTGTTTTTTCCAAACATATTAGTACATAAATATGTATGTATAATATGAAAATGGTGTTGGGCGCATTTTTATCGACTGATTCTGAGTGTGTTACTCTTGTGGATATCCTTCCTAAAATTAATATATTCGTATAATATATTATCCTCTTTTCACCCGAAAATCTGTTCGCCCAACCATGAAGGCCAGATGATATATCTCGCATTTTAATTAGTATACTTACGCTTGAGTCAACCTGCTTTATAATTTATAATGAAATACTCGACCGATTACTTAATGTTTTTTTGTGAGTGCCGTTCAATAGTTACCTATTGTTTGACGATATAGATGGCTATTTTGACAGGAAAATGTTGCGTCAAGCAAATATACATTTTTGTGTCGGTTCATTTCATTCTGCCGTGACATGATGTTATCGACAATATTCGGGTATGCACCTACTCTTCCTGGACGACGTAGGTATGTTATATACGCATGTAGTCGCAAAATGATGGGTAATTTAGGGGTTTGGGCGAATTTTTGAAGAAAAAAAAGAAGCTATTGCAGTGGTTCCACAATTTTTAAAATCTTCTCCAGGGGAATTCATTTTAGGTAGGTAGGTGAAAACTTGAAAAAATAGAAACTAAAAAGTAGAAGCAGTGTTTGAGCGGAAAAAGTGTGTCCCTACTGGACTCGAACCTACAACCTCCCGAAAACTAGTCGTAAATTTATTGTCCTTGTCACTTTATAATCACCCTCTAGGCAATATTTTGAGTCGCAAACTCAAGTGTAAATATTTTATAATATGTATGTGAACTTGAAATGGGCTTATCGCACTTTCTTGTATTTTTGAACAATTACATATACATAGACTATCGTTTAGGTTTTCTTTAAAATGAAATTATATATTGATTTTCATTAGACAACTTTCTACGTTGAGAGCTCGCTCAAAGCTGCAAAATAAAAAGGAATTGATTTATTCAGTTGTTGTGATGGGGAAGGATGATCACATACATGGAGCACCTAAACCTGACGCTTTAGAAAAGGCGGAATAAATTTCTGTACAAGGTGCGGGCACATCAACCCGAAGGACGTGCTTTGTTGTAGAAAATAATGTCACAAATAAAGTTAAAAAAACAAAAAAATACACCGTGAAAATCGAAGAATATTCAAATTTTTTTGAAGATTCTCTATGATAATGCGGGTCATGGGTGAAGTTTCAGAAAAAAATTAATGGGAGGAATCGTGTCGGTGGGATGTTTGCGTGGGAGAAGGAATTTCTAGGGGGAACCATCGGGAACAAGGAAACTCTTGCTCGAATCGTGACTGAGTTACGCCCCCAGGTATAGACGCTAGACATGATTTAGGTACTGTAGACAGAGCTGAAGAGAAAAAACGAACCTATAATGTAAATGTCAACGTGGTTACATGCCTAAGACACTGAATATAGTAATCTGATACAGGTATCTGGTAGGTTGGGCATTAATAGGATGTCCTTCAGCAGCAAGACTTGTTTTCGGCCAACGTCATGCTAAGAAAGAAAAGAACCTTATGAAAATCGGTTTTAGAAATTCATTTTAGGTAGGTAGGTAGGTAAAAACTTGGAAAAATAGAAACGAAAAAGTTCTATCCTCGCAGCATGAGTTGATGAGCGAATTTTCAAAGAATAATGTTAACCGATTTGGTGGGTGATTCTTATAGGAAATTTCACACTGATTCCGGATATACCATAATATAATGTTCCTTTGTTTAAGATGGTAATTTACACCAAAAACCTCAAAAAACACGTTTTGTAGCGATTATTGACTCTAAATGGTCAAAATTTGACTACTTGGAGTAGGTACTCCAAAAATTCTGGCCATAACGAACTCATAGTTTCTTTTGATATCATTGACATTTTGAAATTTTTTTGGATTTTTTTTCTCGTTTCCAAGGTCAGATATCGTCTGGGTGACACGTATATCTAATAATATAAAATTCTCGTGTCACAGTTTTCGTTGCCATACTCCTCCGAAACGGCTTGACCGATTTTGATGAAATTTTTTGTGCTTATCCGGTATCTATGAGAATCGGCCAACATGTATTTTTCATCCCCCTAAATGTTAGGGGTAGTCCACCCCTAAAAAATTTTTTTTAATTTTTTAGACAAAATTTTTAATTTTTATTTTTTTTTTATGATACAACATACAAAAATACATACAATCCTCAATTTTCACCCTTCTACGATCAACCCTTATTTTTTAATAAGGGCTCTGTCCCACTGTCACGCGAGCGAAGCGAGCGTTTGGGATCTGGACAACCAACCGTCTAGAAATCCGGCCGTCTAGAAGTAACCGGCTAGAGATCATTTATATATATGGCAAAACAACGTTTGCCGGGTCAGCTAGTAAATATATAAAACGGATGTCCATGGAGAAAATTTTTAAATTTTGCATTAGGTACTGACATTTTGAAGCCATTGCGTTGAAAATTCGCTGAAAATGTTCAAACCGGACATTATAGAAATTGAGAAACGACTTCGAGATTATTCGAATTGTATCTTCCTAAACTGCATTTGATCCACACATGTTAGTTGGAACAAACCTTAGATGGGCTGCTGTTGTGAGAATTATCACGCTTACTTTCAACGAAAACGTGGCAGGTTTAGACTAACTCCATTCCTAGTTACCGAATAAAAATAACAGTTTGCATCCAGCATGGGAACAATCCACAACCAGCTGTTCTGGAAAATGCTGAGAAATGAATGCCGCAGTCGAATGAATGCACGGTAAAGTCTGAAGTCACGATGCGACGTTTACAAGCCCTGAGCTGCCTTCAATGCATGATGATGTCGCGGCAAGATGAAAGGATGAAATTTAGCCGAGAACTTCATAGTAGGAACCTACATAACGATGTTGGGGTCTGGCCTTCTCATCCGCGTTAAAGATTATGACGGTCGTGACGGTACCGGGAAATTTCCTCGATGTCTCTTCTCTACTTAGATCGTTGATATTTTCCTTTACATGACAGGCAACAGCAGAGTAACAGAGACAACGGTTACTGGGCAACAGTAAACGGCAAATAGGCGTCATTATATCGATGGTAGATTATAAAATTACGTCGCGAAGTAAGCGCCTAGAGATACTAGTATCCTGTTCTGTGGCACTAAGTATTTACCTATCTATTTATGTACTTACGAGAAGGTGCCTGATCATATCTCAAGCAGTCCTTATCTCTTAATGATATTCCACTACTGAGAGCTATCAACTATGAAGTTTGTTCGTGGAGTTTTGAAGGAATCACCTTCCTTACCTACCTAGAAGTTAGTGTCTTGTTACAGTAGGTTTTGCTGATTCTTCAATGAGTACCAGTGATCTATCTGATCTACTCTAGTGTCTTTAGTAAATAGATTGTACCCATCAACAATTTCCATTTCAAGCTCATTTATTTTACCATATTTGGTTCAAATGAGCGACCTTGAGTGGCTCCCAAGTTTTTTAATTGTTTATCTCCTCCACAATGCTCTATTCTATACATATGATACAGAGTAAGGATGCGAATTTTCCAGCGAATTTTCAGAAAACCATCAGCGAATGTTCCAAGTGCCAACCAGATGAAGTGGGGGTTGTCAATGACTCAATCATCTGTAGGTATTTTTTTCTATCTGTTTGCTGTATTTTCCTTTTTATAAGTAATATGGAAAGTTGTAGAATGTTTGTGGAAAATTTCTCAATGTCAAAATTTTTCAAATTTCTCAAATTCAAAATACAAATCCAAAATCCAAATACAATACGAATTTCTCAATTTGTCAATTGATATTAGGCCTGACTCAATTCATCTGTAGGTATTTTTTTCTATCTGTTGGCTGTATTTTCCTTTTAGCGAATTTTCGAAGAAAATGAAACTATTGCAATGGCTTCAAAATTTTTGTAATGAAAAATTTCGAAAATTTTCTTCATGGAAATCTGTTTCAGACAATTCTAAAACGATTCCTGAAATTTAACACTTTGTTATTTGTACATAATATGTATATATTTATATGTATATGTGTCATTCCAGACTATATCTGACTGAGGAATCAAGCTAAAAATCTGAAAAAAATTCAAAATGTCAATAATATCAAAAGAAGGTTAAGTTCGTTGGCTAGAATTTTTGGAGTACTCCAAGGGTTCAAATTTTGAAAATTTACAGTCAAAAATCACAACAACAAAAACGAGTTTTTTGAGGTTTTTTGTGTAAATTACCATCTTAAACATAGGAAAATATGGTATATTCGGAATCAGCGTGAAATTTCCTATGAGAATCACCCACCAAATCGGTTAAAATCTTTTTTTTTTTTTTAATTTGCTCATCGACTCATGCTGCATGAATGGAACTTTTTATTACTAGGTAATATGGAATATTGTAGAGTTTTTGTGGAAAATTTCTCTCCAGTCGACCAACCCGGTTTTTGCGCACTAAATACATCTCCGCCCTGAAACACCTGAGCCCTGCGCATACCAGCCTTTTTCGGTCAAAACGCGGAAGCCCAACTTCAAGGAAGAGCTTCAAAGCCGTTTTTTGCCCTCATTTTTTCACAAGCGAATTTCTACGTTTAATTATCCAAAACCATAGGCAAAAAACGGCTGGCGTGGCCAGTCCGATGAATTTGTAAGGTATATTATTTGCCCTTGAAACGGGACCGGTTTTTTTGGGGCTTGTTTTGTCGTCAATTGCATTTTTTGTGGTAGAACCTCCCATTCTTTGGGTTACGTATGTACGTAGCCTTTACCCGGGTTGTTATCTTAAATTTTCATTTTTTGTTAAGTTACTCCCCCTTATCGGCTTTACTTGCATAATATAGGATTACTCATCTTATATAATATTTTCTTTTGTCAAGGATCCAACCCGCTTATTAAAGACGTACTTGGAATAAGATCTTCTGTTTTCAATAAAGCCTTCAATGTAGGAGTTTTTCCTCGCAGATGAAATTCGATCCTGATATTTGATTTGGGATGATGTTGTGACCCTTCTCAAGTTCAAATTTAGACCATCTTAATGTCCCAGTTTCTATAATCTATAAATCAAAATGGGACGATCCGTTTATTTTTACAATCTAAAAACCTCATTAAAAAAGATCAGTTTTTTCACAAATCCTGTTTTAATTATGTCGATGTTTAATCTTGGAGTCTTCAATTTATTGGTTGCATAGGTACATAATATGTTTCGGTGTACTCAGCCACTTTCTTCAGCCTGTCTAGTGTAAAGATGGGGCTCATCCCACTCTTATCAAAAAGTTTTTGTTCTCGTGCATCATGATTTGACCACTCTATGTTGTAAATAGTATCTATTCCTTCTCCTTTTAATCCTTTCTACAGGTGAATCACCTTTATTGCGTTTTAAACTCATCAAGTGTATGATGAAATTATGAAAGATGTGGATATGTTTTTCACTCAGATGAATCCAGGTATTTATCATAATTCGGGCTAGTTTGCCAATAAGTTTAGTTTTAAATGATAAAAATGTGGGAACACATTTGGAAGAACCAGGAACTGCATCTGCACATGTCTGAAAGGTGTGGACTTGTGAATCAAGCCTACCTATTGCGTTTCGGGCTTGTTTGTTCTATTTGTAGAAGATAGAAATATGGGAACGCATTTGGAAGAACCAGGAACTGCATTTGCGTATAACTGAAAGACATTGAAGTTTTTCATTCAGATGAGTCAAGGTATCTACTTATTACACTTCGGGCTTGTTTGCTAATAAGTTTAGTTGCAGAAGATGAAAATGTGGGAACGCATTTGGGAGAACCAGAAACTGCATTTGCACATAACTGAAAGGTATTGTAGATTTTCATTCAAATGAATCAAGGTACCTATTGTACTGGGGCTTGTTTGCTGACAAGTTTTACTTTAGATTATAAATCTGTCAGAACGCACTTGGAGGAACCAGTCACCGCATGCCCATATGGCTGAAATGCGATGAAATTAATCATTCAGATGGATGCAGGTTTTTATTGTGCCTACTGTTTGCTGCTGCAAGTTAATTGGAAGAGTAAATTTATGGAGAAAGTTAAAAAGATCTAAAATTGAGCACATGGGCAAAAACAACACGAATTCGTGAGGATGCGACTTATCCTCATCAACCGAATTTTAATGGATTCGAATATATAGTTGTATTTTAAATTATATCATTTAAGGTAAGTAGTTAGGTAATCTACGTAACTACTTCGAGATCTCAAGGTTTTCTAATCTGCATTAATAAAAGTGTTCAATTACTCGATTACTACCAGGTTTGTTTAAAAATATATGCCTTTCATTCTGTTTTCAAGAGGTGCCTTCGTCGACTTGCCTGGTGATGAAATTATCGTGGTTAGTAGGGTCATAACTTGCGAACTTTGCCGACTTTTCATGGTCAGTAGCCTGTCTGATTGTAGCTGCCGTCTTATGGAATTAAAATAGGTAGAACCTTCAATCTACATACTCGTAATAAACCACGGTACGCTATCTGTGGAGAAATGAAATACGGCCTGAGGTTTCATAGTCTTGCGGCGGAAAAATTACCAACCACATGTATAGTACTACCATAGTACCAACTATAGTATTTACTAGGTCAGTGAATTTCGGATTTTTCCTCGGAATAATAAATTGTGAGTGAAAGGGGAATAGTTCTAATACCTTCGTTATTAATTTCCTAAATATATATGTAATTTGAGCTTGCACCAGCCAAGAAGTGTGAACTTTCTTGAAAGCCAAAAGAACTATGTTTTGGACTTTTCTAAATTTTTTTTAAACAGAAAATCTCACTCGTACTGAAATCAAAAACGTTAAATTGATCACCGACACATTGAAATGTGACCCACGAGTATTCATCAAAACACACTCATCACATCTTTAAGGTAGAAGAATGTGATTCTGGCAGGTCACTGCCTGATTCCTCAGAAAACGATCACTTGGTTCATCACCCTTTCGCATTACATAACTGCATCTAAGGCTCTACGGTATTTTGCAACGAGGTTCTTTAGGACAGTTCAAGTGTTGACTCATCTGAGGTAGCTCACGATTCTGGGCTCACGACGCATTCGACTCGAGCTAATGTTTTCAGGTAGTTGCACATACGAGTAAAGAAATTGGTAGAAGCCTTTATTGTCCTCTTTGGGTCATGTACCTATTTCCTTGCCATATGAATATGGTGTGACCTACTTAACATAAATATTTATCTGGATTCTACTTTTACACAAATATAGCTACCTAGTTTCACTTCCTTTATATTTCTTACTTCCGGTTTTCCTTTCTTATTTCTAAAATAGTTATACTCTCACTAAGCCCGTCATATAAACAAGGGCTTTGATGTATGTGTCCCAAACACGTCTACCTCAACAGCAAAACATTTTAAAATTGCTCTTTCTTAATTTTGTCAAATTTTTTCTGTTTCAGGTTTTGACCGAAAAACTTTTGCGCAGCTGCTCTCAAGTGAAACACATTTATGTGCTCATGAGAGAGAAGAAAGGAAAATCAATATCGGAACGATTAGAGGCAATCCTATCCGACCCTGTAAGTATCAGCTACTTACCGTAAGTAAATTTGTATTCACACTACCTAGCATGAGGAGATGAGGTAGAAGTACCTTTAGAGTTTACACATAATATATTGACCCTAAAATTGTTGGGAATTGAAATTGTTAAACATTTTGCTGAGTACAAGATACCTAACTGACAACCATTCGATATTATAAGTACCTAGGTACCTGACAAATTTATATCCTATGATAAAACTAACAATAAGTAAATGTACCTACAACGAGGTGCCCAGTGTGGGCTATTGAAGTTCTGACCAGATTCGGATTAAGTGCATATAGTGGCGAATTAAGGGGGGGCTTTGGATCCAAAGCCCCAAAAAAATGTTTTGTCTTGCACTAGATATTCTGGGGAATGGCTCAGAGTCATCCTAGAAATTATATACTTTGTAGCTATTCACTGTTCGAAATTTCTACCTACAAACCACAAAAACTACAGATTGGAACAACAGCAACAACCGAATATGAGGGCTGCACACTCTGTCTGTTGCGGAAAGGTTTTTAAAAACATATTTGAACCCCATTGTGAGAGAGAAGACTGAATGGTTCGGCACTGGTTCACATTAATAATAATAATGATTGCCATGTCAACAACCATGATAATATACTAGCAGATTGCATTGTCAAGCACGAATTCCAGCTCAAATTTCTTGTTACCTAACTTAAGTTTCTCACGGGGGCAAAGGGAGTAATGCAGTTCAGTTTTCCCCATTTTCCTCTGCCGATTTTGATGCAGTTTGCGGCATTCTTCTTGTAATTCAGTTTTCTAGGAGGATCAGCTAGGTTTGTATCATTTTAATTTCGTAATTTTGCATTTTACACGTCCTTCTTTAAATTTAAATTGACATAAAAAAGGCTCTTCATCCCCCTAGAGAATGATGAAATAGGAAGAATGCGGACAACCGCATCAAAATCCCTTGAAAATTGGCTTAGAAAATGGGGAAAAAAGTGTGCAACGGTTTTTTTTTTACAATCAAATTTATTTGATTAATTAATTAATTTATTTATTTTTCATTCAAATTCAGGGTGTTTAGTTGCCCTTATTATAGGAATTACCTTGACTTTGATAGGAAAAAATTAGATTAAAATGGGAAAATTTTTGGTTGAAGAAAAAACTAAATTTGATTGAAAATACTGTAAATATTTATGTCATTTATGTTCTAC
>JAEMON010000014.1:2539007-2560698 GCA_030264115.1 Lygus lineolaris
CCCCCCAAAAAAAAAAAAAATCCGCGCCTGAGTGCATAAGGAAAAATAAACCTACTTACCTACTTTAGTTTGTATCAAGGAAATTTTTTTTTTTGCAGAACTTTTATAAGCCATAGCGAACAACTAGGATTTACAGTATACCTTGTGCCTAATTATTTCTAAGATGTTACCGAGGTTTTCCTAAGATTTCCTACTGCGTCAATAACCGTTGATTATTATACCTACTTGATTATAGGATTGGAATCAAGATGGGAAGTGAGCATTCCAGTGTCTGTCATTATCTTGATTGTCTACTCTAATAATGCCTCTACTGTATAATCTCGGTTGGTAGCTGTCTGCTATCCAGTATAAGTGCATCTGTTTCACAAGATAAATGATCTTTTACCTGTTTATTGGAAAAACCCGCTCTTCGTCAATATGGTTCGCAGTGATTATTATCAAATTTCAAATCCAATTTTTGGCCAAGTTTCCGGGGTTTGAGGCATTTTTCTTCATTTGATTGTCTGAGGGGGTGAAGAAAATTAAGAGTGAAATCTTAATTTCTATATTAAAGGTATGGCAGTAGCTGCTTTAAGGTGCACTAAGCATAATATCCTAGGTAGCCTAACCCGGAATGAAATCCAAAAAGCTGTCCGACGCCTCCTTGGACCTACAATAAAAAGGATTGGTGTAAAATGCTTGCACAGCTATTTGTAGGTTGGAAGGTGCTCCTACTTATCTAGAATAGTTACCTACCTAAATTGGTGTAGTTTGGTTTTTGCAATATTATTACACCTCTTACTTATATTCAAAATTGTCCAACTCATTATTTGAAATTTCAATCGCATTCTGAATAATGTCTTTTGATTCTCGATTTATAGACCTTGCACGACCTTGGATGCCAAATAGATCTCATCACATGATTGCGCACAAAATCTTCTTTGTAGGTACTGCTTGGGCACAAATAACCATTCAAATTGACATCTCTCCAGGGCGAACTCCTCGAGAAATAGATTGGTTGAATTATCTCAATTAGAGACCCCAATTTGCATCGAGTTCAGTGTGAAAAAATTCTCACACACAAAAAATACCTGGCGCTTCTTGATGATCAGGACGTTAAACGCTGTGAACCCAAATCTTTCATAATCATTGTAATTCTTTCATTATGCGGGTTCATTATATCCCTTTCAGTAGCAATTTAAATAGGTACCCTTCATTATCGGTGTTGGTAGTTCAGGTTTTTTAGTATTTTAGACGATGGATCTAATGGTCTGCAGCTCTTCTTATGAATTAAAATAGTTTTGGAAGGTGCTTGAGGGCTTTTATTCGTACCTACTTGTGAAATACGAGTACCTAGTTAGTTGACGCAATTTCTCTACCCATAAAAATCATATTTCGATTACATTTTCAACGATTGAAGACCCTCTGGCTTTTTAGCGAATTTTCGAAGAAAATGAAGCTATTGCAATGGCTTCAAAATTTAAATAACGTAAATTTTTGAAAATCTTCTTCATGGAAATCCGTTTCAGACCACTCTAAAACGATTACTAAAATTTAACACTTTTTTATATGTATATATATTTATATATGTGTCACTCCAGACGATTATCTGCCCGAGGGATCGAGATAAAAAATCCAAAAAAATTTTAAAATGTCAATAATATCAAAAGTAAGGCTGAGGTCGTTGGCCAAAATTTTTGGAGTAAGTACTCCAAGGGTTCAAATTTTGAACATTTAGTTTCAAAAATCGCTAAAAAAACGTGTTTTTTGAGGTTTTTGGTGTGAATTACTATCTTAAACATAGGAACATATGGTACCTATATTCGGAATCAGTGTGAAATTTCCTATAAGAAGCACCCACAAAATCGGTTAAAATTATTCTTTGAAAATTCGCTCACCAACTCATGCTGTATGAATGAAACTTTCAAGAGTTAGGCTGATCCCCGCGAATGGGTATGACTTGAGAGGGTAGTTGAAACTGGGCTTTGTACGGCTCCACATGAAAACTATGTAAGTACATAATCACTTGGCTTATTTGGGTTCTAACAACGGCATCCCACGAAATATGCAGAGA
Source organism: Lygus lineolaris (assembly GCA_030264115.1). Classification (NCBI taxonomy): domain Eukaryota; kingdom Metazoa; phylum Arthropoda; class Insecta; order Hemiptera; family Miridae; genus Lygus; species Lygus lineolaris. The sequence continues at coordinate 2,541,061 of JAEMON010000014.1, forward strand.
TTAAGACAATTGACACATTCTTGCTGCATATTGCTGTTATTTTTTTATTTATTATTATTATTATTTTGTTCTCTTGTTTTTGAGCTGTTAAAAGGGACCGAGGTATGTTTCACTACACTCCGGTTTTCCAGTACTTACAAAGTTGAAGGTTACTGAACTCACAAAGGCTGAGTCTGCCGAACAAGTAATATGTCTCGATATCTATTTTTCAATCGTTATTTATTTTTCATTTCAGTTGTTCTCAGTCTTGGAGAAAAACGAGCCTAAATTCAGACACCGCATCACTCCCTTGACAGGTGACTGCGCACTCCCAGGCCTTGGATTGTCACCCGAAGAGAGACAACTGCTTATCGATGAAGTAATTTCCTGAAATTATTCATAGCTTACGAATAAATAAGAGATACTGAAACTCGGCGCTTCGGCAGGGGGCCAGCCCCCTGAACCCCCGGTTAGTTCTACTTCAGCTCTACCGGCTAAAATGAAAAAACATGGAACATGCTTCTACTAGTCTGCTTCATATGTTGTGATTGTAAAATGCCAAACAAAACCCCAACCAACTTTGTTTACCTATGTACCAGTAGTCCTCTGAAGGATGTTTAAGGAGGGAAAAACTGGCGGGGTGAGATGTGGTGTGATGCGTAATAAATTCACACCTTTCCTTAGAAATTAGCTTCATAAGCTGCACAGCTGATTCGGACCCTTCCCGTCATCAAGTACAAGTCCTAAGGAGGCTACATACCAAATTGTAGCTTCATAAAGTGAATAGCCTAGAAATTGGCTTTAGAAGCCGCTCAGCTGATTCTGGCCCTATACATCATCAAGTACAAGTCCTACAGGAGGCTACATACCAAATTACAGCTTCATAGACTGAGTAATAGTTCAGAAAATAGAAAACTTTGGGTCACATTTTTTCGTAACCTTTTAGTGACACGTTTTTGGACAGTTAGGTCATGGCTGAAGCATGTTCCATGCTAACAGTTAAGGAATGAACAGTAAAATAAAAATCATGTACTGGTTAACAAAATTCGCTACTGCGCGTGAAGAAGGAGTTGAGTCACTTTTTGGTGAAAATGAGGTTACGTCCATTTCCTAGTATATTTGACCAGCTCTTTCGTTTGCAATAACGAGTTAAGTCGTATCTGCTCTAGTTTCTGCATTTTGAAAATCACTCTAGAAGCTATGTCACTTGTTGGTTAACGGTAACAATGAGCTAATTCGATTTGTCTCGTTATGCTATATTTTCATTCCCTGAACTGAATTTTCATGATTAATTTCTGTTTCCTCCACCTGGTGTAAAAGTCGTGATTTCCATTGTGCCAAAGGGGTTATGTCAACAAAAAAATAGTTAATACAACTCTGAGTAAAAATTTGAATTCAGATCTAGGTTCTGAATAGTGAAATTAGGTTGCGTAACTGAGAGAAAACAGGTCGAATATAACGTTTTGGGCTGCCGAGAAACGATAGGAAATGTTGAGTGTAACTTCAAATGCTGATTTCTCAAAATGACAGAAATTGACTTAAATCCTTCTTCACGCGCGGTAGCGAATTGTTCCGCACTGATAAAATGAAGGAAATCTGAATGAGGGGTTTGAGAGCGATTCCGGCTCTTGAATGCTCGCAAATCCCAGAGCCACCGTGGTGGGTGGGACCCGAGCACGGCTCAGTTTGGCTGCCGAAATTATATCAAGTAGGTACCTACGTTACATTATGTTAGATCTAGAGTGTCAATAGAAACCCGATTTTCTAGTCTGTATAGGCAGTTCTATTTTATGGTAATATAGAAATAAACTATAGGGTATCTGGTGTACCGTAAGGAGTACAGTCCCACCAGTACCAAATTTTCAAACCATATTTACCAAATTCATTATAAAACTATTTGATTATTTGATGCCGTGTTCACAGGTCGGAATCGTGTTTCACGGAGCTGCAACGGTCCGGTTTGACGAGCAGCTCAAAGTCGCATTCAACATCAACATCAGAGGAACGAGGGAGGTTTTGGATCTTGCAAGAGAAATGAAGAACCTCAAAGTAAATTTTCATCAGTCGTCGAATAGTTCAATGATTTTAACAAAAACAGAATGCGTAAATAAAGACCTGCACGTCAATTAACCACATTCCAATAAACCCTTCAAAACAAAGACTTGATGACAACCATTATTCATATTCCAGGGCTTCATCCACGTGAGCACGGCCTACGCCAACTGCCACAAGAACGAGATCGAGGAACGACTCTACGAAAGGCCCATCGACGTTAAGAAACTGGAAGACATGATCAACACTCTGGATGAAGACATTCTCACGTCCATCCAACCCAAGTGATATCTTTAATAAATCCATTAACGCAATACCGAAAAACGGGTGACTTGTAACGATTTTAAAATCAAAGATATATAATAGACATGTTTGGATGTTTGATTTAAGGGTGCGCGGGAAGCACCTCAACCATGCCCCAACGCAGCTCAAAATCCTATTTATTATTATTTTTTATTATCTATCGCTTCCCAAGCCGGGCGTCCCGCGCACCCTTAACATTTCGTATGAAGATGAAGAGTTGGCTAATGGTTTAAAAAGATTAATAATAGTAAATCCTCTCGGGGTAATAAAAGTACAAAAGTTAGTGTCTCAAATAGATGTTAAAAACTGTAGTCAGAACAATGAATAATTTAGTTAACAGTTGAAAACCCAGATATTATAGTTGATTTTTATTTGAAAAACCCTAAGTAATTCTATTACGAAGGACATGGAAGTTTTATAGCTTATCACGTTATCACAATCCTCTTGTTGTTCTCCCAGCATATCAGCAAAATATACATCTCTATCCTCATGAAAGTACACTTTTTCAAACAAAATATTTCCTCAGATTTTGGACGTCCCGGAAATCGGCTTCCCGCATTATGTAGGTTATTACGGGTATTTTAACAATCGTTTTTAATTCTTTGCGGCTATTGAAATTGCGACAAAAAATAACCATTGGAGTCAAAGCGGGGTCACCGAATAAAGCCAAATATGTAAACAAAAAAGCTCCAGTCATGCAGCATGAATTGATGAGCGAATTTTCAAGGAACACGCTCCCGAATTATGGCTTATTTTTCCCGACAACCGGCCACGCAAAAATGTACGACCATAGCAACATAATAGTTAGATGCATTCAAGTTCAAGTACCGAAATATTTTTGAAATTTTTTTGAACAGGAGATGAATAATTCAGTCGACAAGTTGTCAATTTTATCATCCACCTTCTGCAAGCACTGTCTGTGCATGATAAAAAATAATGAAAAAAGTCGAATCCGTTCCAAGCTAACCCGCTGTTCCAAGTCACCCGTTTTTACAATCTCCTATGTAGACAAAGGGGAAACACGTTAAATAGGTGCGAAAATCCCAAAAGCCCTGCCTTTTCCTGCTGGTTCTGACCAATTAGGGAACTCCTGGGGCCTGATACCGTCGCACACGGGTCCAGGGGTGGCCAAACCCCCTAAATGTTTGTTCAAAAAAGTGTTAGTTTATTATTTTATCCACTTTTAAAGTAATTGAATAGAACATTTCATGCTAAATAAGAGATACAAATTCGCTGAGGCTGTACCGCCTCTTCAAAAGTTAATATATGTGAAAACTCAATTTTTTCGTAGAAAAGAGCAAGCTTCTTTCCTTATAAATAATTCAATTGAATAATTTTTGGGAAAACCAATTTTTTCCAGGTTGTAAATATAGATCTGAAGTTTCAAAAACTTGTGCACAAAGATTTTTGGCCTATTTTTTAAGAGAAGTGTAATTTCGGTGGATGTTAGTGAAAAAAAAAGTTCCATTCATGCAGCATGAGCAGTTGGTGAGCGAATTTTCGAAGAATAGTTTTAACCGATTTTGTGGGTGATTCTTATAGGAAATTTCACACTGATTCCGAATATACCATATGTTCCTATGTTTAGGATGGTATTTCACACCAAAAACCTCAAAAACAAGTTTTTTAGCGATTTTTGAAACTAAATTTTCAAAATTTGACCCCTTGGAGTACTCCAAAAGTTCTGGCCAACGAACTCAGCCTTACTTTTGATATTATTGACATTTTAAAAATTTTTTGGATTTTTTATCTCGATCCCTCGGCCAGATATCGTCTGGAGTGACACACATATATATAAATATATATACAAGTGTTAAATATATAAAGTGTTGAATTTCAGGATTCGTTTTAGAATGGTCTGAAACGGATTTCCACGAAGAAAGTTGTCAACAATTTTGAAGCCATTGCAATAACTTCATTTTCATCGAAAATTCGCTTAAAAAAAACAATTTTTATCTAGTCCAGAAGAGTGGAACTATGAATGCGATGACGTGCGATGGGTTCTCGCTAGCACAGGTTCATTCAGTATGGTCCCACTTAAACAGGGAGACTAAAATTAGCTGCTGCGATCTGCCGCCAGTCGTGTCTAGTGAATTTTTCAATTATACGGGTACAATACAAATTTATTACAAATACGTCAAAACATGCAAAACTCACCTTAGTTATGGTTAATTGTAAAAACTGACATCATAAAGGAATTTCTCATACCAATAAACACTAGACTTGGATTTCCAAGCCAAAATTCTCATTATTGTTAGTTTTGGCCGGATTTCACTGAATCTTTGGGGCGGAGCTGAGATTTGAGCCTCTTTAACGTGTTCCACCTCCACCTATTTAGATAAATTTCACAAATATTTGTTGACTAATTCATTAAGATTCTCTCCTCATTCAGGCTCCTGGGAAAATGGCCGAACACTTACGCCTTCACCAAAGCCATTGCCGAGCACGTCGTTCACGATTATGGCAGAGGCATTCCTCGCATCATCTTCAGACCGGCAATCGGTATGACTAATTTCCACTATAACAAAGTTCCTACCGACAGTTCCGACTATGCCTTCCTGCCTATACTGCAAAACATATCTCTAGAACTCTAAATCTGGAAGTGTCCAGAGATTGGTGAGCAGTAAGTAGGCACATACCTAATATGAAAAACATTCTAGCTACTATACCTACCTACCTACAAATGTATGTATGCCCAAGAAAAATTTACCTACGCGTAGTCTCATTCACGGCTGTGGGCCCGAAATAAACGTAGGTGTACCTATATTATTATATTTTTCAACCTAGTTAATGAGGTACTTGTTTGTTGTAGTGGTTGGGACAGACCGTGAACCCATCATCGGATGGACAGACAACGTGTACGGGCCAACAGGTCTGGTGCTTGGAGCAGGATGCGGCCTCTTGCACTCCGTTTACGCGGACACCAACATGACTGCCAACATCGTCCCAGTCGACTACCTCGTTAACGCCCTCATAACGGCTGCAGCTGCAGTCATTCAAGACCAGTAAGTAACAACGATGGGGAAGTTGCAAGAAAGTAGGCTTGATCTCACGACGTCATATCGATGGTAAAAGTGTAAGACCTCGTAAGTACAAAACATAAAAATTTCACAGGAGACGAAAAAAACCTTCTATTCTTATACAAAATGCAATTATGTTATGGTTTCATCGAGTTTTGTCCCCCAGGCTGTTATCTGGTAACCTGTTATTTTAACCTGTGATTAAAAAAATAACACTAACAGGATAACTTGTTATTAAAAAATAACAGTTTAGCCCATCCCTACTTACAAGGTATTGCTAAACCCCTGGCATGTTTCGACTTACAAGTTTCTACACATGGCAACAGAGAAGAGATGGGACAAAGGAGGGAAAAACGGCTTCGCCTGAAGGATCAAGTCCTAAACTACCTATTCCACTGAAAATCGCCAAAATCCGACTTACGAGGTCTTACACTTTTACTATCGATATGAAGTTAGGGATGTTCTCGGTGAACTCATGGTGTCTGCATGGGGGAACTGCTGCAAGGAGCGTATTATTGTTGAAGTTACCCAGACAGGGCCTGGCCTTAGAGGGGACTTGGCTTGTCGAGGCGTTTGGGAGGCACAAGGGATGCATTGTTAGACATCCGTGTCAACGACACGGATGTTCCCTGATATGTCTCACGAACCGTGGCTGCCGTTCTTTCGGAAGCTGGAGAAAGAAAGAAGAGGAAATACGTAGGTGCCTGTGATCAGCGCAGAGCTTCTTTCACTCCTTGGTATGTTCAGTTGATGCTGTTTTTGCCCCTCAGATGGTAGCTTTTGTAAAAGTTTTGGCAGAACGGCTATCAGAAAAATGGGACCGACCCCAGGGCGTGATTCGAAGGTGGTTGAGAGCCAGAATAGCCTTTGCTGTATGGAGGAAGAAATGGCGAAGTGCTGATGAGCTCTTGGGTTTCAGCGATGGCGCAGCACTGCAGGTGGAACTGCCTCAGCCATAATAGAAGTGATCTATTCGGTATTGATATTGTTCAACAATATCAATATTTTTCTTCCAAAATTCCCATCCCTAGAACACTCATAACTTTCACAATTTCTGTCTTATAATAATAATAAATATACACCTCTTCTACGGGGAACTTGCATGGTTAAATTTTTTTTTCGTAAATTGAAAGATCTTAATGAGGGTTTTCCAAAAAGGTGCTATATCCGACGATTGAAAGTTACCGAAAATGGGTCTTACACCCTATCTAACTGACACCCCCGACCGCCTGGTTGGGCTTTTGCGGAACCTAAATGACGTCAAGCGCTCCCTTTCAACCCATTTTCTGGGCAAACCAGCCGTAATTTCAAGCTGAAAATTGGCACAGGTGGTTTTGAAGGGCGCTGAATCAGATTTTGAGGTTCAACATGCAAAATTCCCACCCATGCAAATTCCCCATTGAAGAATATTATTAATTAATTTAATCTGGGGACTCTCGAAATGTTGGTTTTCAATATCTCTTTTCTTAACTTGGATCCTGTCTTCAATCTCTAGGAGTTTTGGGGAGGGGTGGTGTAAAGACTGGATTCTCGGCACCACCCTTTTACATCCCCATGATGTACTAAACTGCATGGAATTTTGAGAATATCTGTGAATAAGACTAAAATAAAAGCAGGTAAGACTGCTTCCTCAAACTATAGCGGAAGTGCTTACCGAAAAATGGGCCAAGCCCCTATCACAGGTTACTGATTGGTTCCGGATGAAGACACAAATGTCTATGGTAAAGACGTTGTCTCTGAGAGTTCGAGGTTCTGGAAGAAAAATGAGATGCTTCGGGTTAGAAGATGGCGCATTGACCCTTGTAAATGCTATCCAAGCCATGGACCCTTCTGCAGCACTTCTCTCTCATCACCTTCGTTATCTTCAGTATCGGCAGAAAGTATTACTATCATTTCTGAATAAAAATGTGAATTTGAAAAAATTTAAAACCTCACCGAGCACTCAGAATTCAGTTCGAAACTTGTTAGAATTCGTGTTAGAAAACTTAATTGGATATTTCCTCTTTAATACCTTTTTCACGATCTGCATTTTCGACAGACTTCGGAACGGCAGAGAAGAAGTTAAAATCTACAATTATGTCTCCTGCAAGGATAATCCCTTGTCTTGGGCAGAATTCAAGCGTCTCATCGAAATCCATGGAAAAGACGTGCCTCCCATGAAGGCTGTCTGGTGCTACTTCCTCACTGTACACAAGGTGGGTATAAGTAAATCTCTTGTGTTTCCTACAGGTGTCTACCTATTTTTCCAAGTTATGTCTAGCTAATTGGAATGAACTATGTAGGTAACGTAAAACGTAGAGGTAGTGCCTAACTCTGACAGGCAAAAAAAGCACCTGCGCTGATATTCCTCATATTCAGGCCACTCCTTGATGGGCTACTATGATAATATCTTCTGTGAAAATATCTGTGAAACGGAACTGACGATAACTCGGAGATTCCCTTGACTCTGAGAGTTAGCTATCTCGGACTTTAACTCTAACATGGTGAAATCCACCATTAGAGAATTGAATAACAAGAAGAATGCCACAAACAGCATCAAAGTCGGCCAAAAATTATCTGAGAAAATGGGAAACACGAATTGCGTCTGGTGTTTGGCGAAAGGGACCACATCAGGATCGGGCTGGCTACAGGGCGCAATACCCCCGGGGCCCCCGCCTCCTCAATGTAGAAAATAAAATTAAAAATTAAAAAGATTGAAAAAATAAATTTGAAAAAGCTTAACCTAGTACTAATCAAGGAATTTCGGGAGCACTTCAGCATGAGCCCTTCCCCCTTTCATCTCCTCCAGGGCTTTTGGGCCCTGACTGACTTGTGGGGGCCCCCATTTGATCAATAACACATTGTATATCCCCGACCTATATTTAAGTTCTTGTTTCTGACTAATGTTAGATCAATGGTTAGAAACACGAAAGCGAACCCATCCCGATCAATAATAAAATAATTGGACCGGGATTGTTTCGCTTTCGTGTTTCTAACCATTAATCAATTGTTAGTCAGAAACACGAACTTGAAAAGCCTAGATTAGTTGGGATTGGACAGACTAATCGTAATACGATCATACTATGGTAGGACAGATACATAGTAATCTGGTCACGTTATATGCATGAGCCATGTGGGGAAACACAAATCATTCACTCTAGTTATTAATTATTATTGATCACCCATTATCCATCAATGAGAACCCCAATTTAAAATTTAAAAAATAACTTTCGAGCAAACAAAATTCTCCTGGCTCAACTGGAGTGAATGATATGTGGTTCCTCACAAGCCACATCCTTATTTCAATTTGGCATGTTCCAGATTTGGGCGTTTCATTTCATCTGCATACTGCTCTTCCACTACCTACCTGCTCTCATCATGGACTCCATTACTTGGATCACGCGATCGGATAATCCAAAGTAAGTTTTATCCATTTTCCAACGTTGCAAATAATATGCGACAGCAATCATGGACAGTAAATTTTAAAAACTGCCTGAATGGATATTATGACTGGTTATGGTGTTTGGCCTGGCTAATACTGGTATGTACATGCCGAAATATGAACAACTTGGTGAATCCGATCGTTGCAAATGGGGCACATTGCCAATATAAAGAGCGACTTACAATTTATCAGAGTATACAGACAATTTTGTTACAATTCAAGCTACAAAATTAGCTGTGTTGCAGTGCTGCATTTTGGGCGTACCTATTTCTTGCAAGAAATATGACTCAGGCTGTAATTATGGGGATTCCCCTGTGATGCGTGATAAGTTCGAAGGTAGATAGGTAGATGGAATGAGAACAAGTTGGTGTGATTCATGTAAAATGATTTATTGGGCTCCTAGCCTTATATTTATACCACCCAATTTACACACCCGGTAGAGTGGGGGTATCCCCTACCGGGCCCACCAATCCACTTGGTGGGGAGAGAGGGAGACACGTGTGGCCCCACGTGTCTCTTCCCTGCTCCTCATACCCTGTAATGGGGGTTCTCAAGTAAAAATATTGAAGCTCTAATGAATTATAGTTACAAACTTGCTAGGCAACTCTTCTTGTAACTTGTGATGGAAATGGCCTGGGCCTCTAGCATGACTTCTTTTCTCTCCTTGAAAGGTAATCACTGAAAAGTAATGAAAATGAAGTCATACTGCAGAAACGACTTCTCTATAATCTTAAGGAATTTAGTGAAGTTTCTGAATTTAAATGATTCCCCCTTATTCTTTTGCCATTTCACCCGTGAGACTTCAACTAAATTCCTTTTCTGATTGATCAGCTCTCTACAAACCGCGTTGATAAAATGGGCTGATAACCTTCTCTCTGGCCATGGATGTGAAATTCAGGTTGTGCAACGATAGTAGTCTTTACCTTACCCCATGGAAGAAAGAGAGGACTCCTTCTTCCACGACCTTTTCCAAACGTTAGATATCTCCCTTGTGGTTGATGACGTCATCTAAGTTCCATGTCAGTTTCCTCAACTTACCGCCTCTTTTTCAAACTCCTCGGATTTTCATCTTAGGTTTCTCATTTCCAGATCTATGTAATATTTATTCCATCCTCTTAACAGTGTACAGTGTTCTGACATTCTCATGAGAAGACACAGGCAAATGACCCATTCTATTTTCATTCGCAGTATGTACCAGATTTACAAGAAAGTGGACAAATACGGGGAAGTGCTGGCCTTCTTCTCGACGCGTGACTGGCAATTTACAAACCAGAACGTTCATGCACTTCTCGAGCGTGTGCCTCCTAAGGATCGGGAAGAATTCACCTTCGACATCAGCCAGTTGGACTGGAACAAATTCTTCTACAACTACATCCGCGGTCTCAGAGTCTACCTTCTCAAGGACGGCTGGGAGACTCTCCCCAGGGCTCAAATCAAGTGGAGAAGGTCTGTATCAGAGTACAGTGGCGCAGCTTACATCCGTCAGGGGGTCTATTTTAACTTTTTGCATGTCATGTGAAATTTTCTAGTGTCTGGTGACACGTGGGCTTTTTTGACCTAGGTACCGCCCTAATTGATGCAAATTTTGCTGTTCTGCATATGCAAAATGTAACTTTTTTAAATGTGGTAACTATAACTGTAAATATAAAGGTAGTAGACTACATTTCAACAGTGTTTCTTTCAACGTTTTTAATAATCAATTTCAACATAACTATTAGAAAACAATTTTTGAAATTTCTTTTTTCTTCAATAAATGAATCAAAATTTTTATTTCTTCGAATAAAAAACCAGCCTTATTTCTTTGGCTATAGGTAACATCTTATTTCTACATTGAGTAGGTGCACAAAATGACAACAACAACAAAATCTATGAAGTAGATCTACAAAAAATGTCTACAAAATACATTTCGAAATGACGACAAAATGAACGTAGTAGTTCTGTTTTACAATAAAGTTTTTTTCTACTCAGTCTTCCAGAATAAGAAAAGTCAAACTAGAAGCTCCAGTCACTCAACAGTAAATGAAAGGAATTTACGGGGGCGCTCAGGGCTCTCATGAGCTCCAGTGTTGCCAACGCAACCCCTTCAATTTCCCTCATGTGTCAAAAAAGCCTACGTGGCATGCAAAGGGGTAAACCTTTCGCAAATACAAGTGTATTTTTGAAAGACACCTATATGTTTGAATGCTGTATTTTTTGTCAATAGAGTTCGATTCATTTTGTGAAAACCGTAATTTGTTTTGCAGAAGGTTTTAAATAAAATGTATTTAATATGTGAATGCTGTACCTATCACAGAAGCCATAATAATGTGTCTAATATAATTGTTTACTTCCCTTTTTTGTTCAGATTCGTCATTGCTCACCAAATCATCAAATACACCAGCTTATTGATCCTCGTCAGGCTTGCGTGGATGATTGCCTCCCCTCTCTTCTCCTCATAAGAACCCTCATACAAAAAGTATGGAACCATAATCGATCACACGTGACCGCTTATGAATTTTTAATTTTCTACTTTATTTTCCCAAATTCAAATTCTTGTGATTTGTGTATCCTGAAACCCCGGTATTCTAGTCTGTATGTTTTTTGCTGCCGTTTTAACCTGTGGACCTTACAAAGAAATTAGGATTTCTAACAGTTTAAGCAATTTTGTACACAAATCTTCATGTCGGTTGTCAGAATGAGGCTTTGGATGAATCAGGGCTGTCATTAAAGTAGGTAACCTCACGTATTACCCTTGAAAGAATCTCAGTCTAGCGCACAATCAGGTCAAAAAACTCTGTTCCAAGATTTTCGAGTGTGGGTTGAGTTTGTGTTCTGATCAGTACACCATCTGCATCTTCCTGGGTGCATCACACTCGTACTGTTTTCATCCCGAAAAAATCTAATATTTTCATTCTCTTTCATAATAGTTCTTCGTGTTATCAAAGATTTTGTTCAACCTTCTTCTTCAAAACGTTCGATAGTGGTTATTTTCCTTCGATGTAGGTACCTACCTAGTAATGTATTGAATGTATATAGGTACATCCATAAGTAGGAAGACTATTGTAGGGTCAATCTTCAAGTTCATAAATATACATAATTTCATTGTACCTATCAATATTTTATATGCCTCTTGCCTTTCAAATAAGAAGCCAAGGTACCTACATTCGTTAGCTAATTCTTGTGTTTGTGAATAGTGTACAATTTTAATGGGTACGATGTGTTTTTTTTTAATTAGTAAGTACCTAGCTAATGAAAAGAAAAAGATTTTTTTATACCTATTCCTTATAATTATTCTAGTATAATTGTTTGGCTACTTGTTAACAATCAAACCTGTAGCTTCTTAAATTAGGTACTTGAAATATACTTAATTTTTTTAATTACAGTTGTACGCTCATTTTACCTGCACTCTTTATTATGTATAGATCGCGTTCGTGGATATTACGTAACAATCACGCATATTGTTTTGGAAATTCAGTAATAATAAATTTTTGTAGTGAAGTGGCCTGATGATGCACAAAATTTGGCATGAGAAGCTTTGCTGGTAATGAGTTGAACTTTTTAATAATCAGAAAGGTGGTGTAAATCTCCAGAACAATACCAATTATAGTATTAGGAAATTATAGATTAGTGGATACCTACCTAATTCGCCTCTGGGGCTGATTGCTTGTCAGGATGGGCAAGTAAGGCACTGCATAGGTAGCCTGTAATCTTGGCTCATTACAAACAAGGAAATTGAAAGAGAAACTTGTTGAACTGAAATTAATAGGTGGGTACAGTACAATATATTATTGACTATTTTCTATGGCCTTTTCATTTGTATTAGAAATAATACCATAATGTTAAGTTAGAATAGCATGAAACATAACAGGGAATTTAGAGAGAGTTAGTAACCCACTTATTTCCTTCTTTGGAAGCTTGCAACCTGCCCTCAAGCCAACTATCAAAGCCTTCACTGTTATGTATAATTTACCGAACTCTTTAAAACGTCAAATTTTGAGGGGGTTTGAAGAAATTTTACTCGTACTTGTTCGGTCATATCTAACTACCTATTACACTTTGAGTAATTTTATTTTTTTGATCAAATAGTGGTTCAATGTTCATCAGGATTCAATGTTCATCATCTTTGTTCTAAAAACTCCCAGAGTACGTTTTTACGTTTTACCCCATACTGTTTTACGTATACCTATTGGTGGATACTGCGTGATATCACTATTAATAAGTTCCATTCATGCAGCATGCATGAATTGATGAGCGAATTTTCAAAGAATCATCTTAACCGATTGTGTGGGTGATTCTAATAGGAAATTTCACGCTGATTCCGAATATACCGTGTGTTCCTATGTTTCAGATGGTAATGGGGTCTGCGCATGATAAATAAAAATTGGAAAAAACCCATTAATTGTGTTATTTGAGTTGCCATGACTAGTAAACACTATTTATCAGGACAAAAAACTCCATGTGGGAGCAGAAATCGTAATGTTAAAATGGAATGTTTTGAATTTCGCTGGGGAGGTGTGACGTGGTACGTACGTCACCACCCCCTGCTGTACCTTTAAAAACCGTTCCGATGGTTCCGACATTCTCCGGCTGGATGCGCTTTGACCAATCAGCGCATTTCTTCAAACGTTCACATTTCTCTTCGTCGATAAGAAAATAGGGAGACCACATAATTATGAAATATCCCCACTTTGGCCATTTTGAATCGATTCCCTTTCAATAAAAATTGTAAAAAAAAACCATGCGCAGACCCCATTTAGGCCGAAAACCTCATAAAACGCGTTTTTTGGCGATTTGACTCTGAATGTTCAAAATTTGACCCCTTGGAGTACTCCAAGAATTCAGGCCAACGAACTCGTCCTCTCTTTTGATATTATTGACATTTTTTTCGGATTTTTAGCTCGATTCCTCGGTCAGATACGTCTGGAATGACACATATAAAAATATATACATATAAAGAAGTGTTACATTTCAGGAATCGTTGTAGAATAGTCTAAAACGGATTTCCACGAAGAAAAGTTTCAAAAATTTGCATTACAAAAATATCAAAGCCTTTGCAATAGCTTCATTTTCTTCGAAAATTCGCTAAAATAGACATCATGGGTCCTGAGAGAATGAGTGGTACCTGAACAACGGCGTTACATTAGAGAAAAAATTGTTTGTATGAAAAGAAGAAAATATAAAAGAAACAAAATGATATAAATAAACCTACTTACAACAATAGGAGAATCATTATTACCAGTAGAATTGCGGGTGCGCGGGACGACGGGCTCAAGAAAGGTCCCAACCATGCCCCAACGCTGCTCAAAATCCGATTTAGTATTTTTCAAGTTCTTGATTTTGAAAATTTATCGATTTACGTATGTTATACAATAATAATTGCATACTTTACAATGTGAATCATAGTTTTAAGTTTTCTCTGGATGGGATAAACTTAAAATTGTGGTTCACGTCGCGTAAGTATATAATTATTATTGCATAACATACTTAAATCGATGAATTTTCAAAATCACAAGGGCGGGATTGATAGACGGTCCTCGAGTTTCAAGGAGACCTTGAGATGGTTTTCGAGGATTCCTTAAGCCAAATCCTTATGTTCCAAATTTTGAGGAGACCATCTCAAGGTTGCTGTGAAACTCGAGGATCGTCTATGTATCCCGCCCTAAGAGTCTATAAAATACCTACTTCTCAAATAAGCTTTGGAAAATGAACAATTTAGGGTAATTGATCATTCATTGATCTCACAGATTAGTAGCAATTCGACACGTCTTATATTCATGAAACGAACAAACAGACTAGGTATTGTGCGTAACAGCGACATGGATATAAAAAGTATCCATGGTGATGGATCAAATCCACACAGTCGAGGTGTGACTGTGCCATCATGGAAGATCAAGATGAAGATGAGACATGCAATGGGGATCCTAAGAGCTTCGAAATCTTTTTCAGTAATATTTTCAACTTTTCTTTCCATAATTTTTCTTTTTGAAAGAGTGGAAGTACAAGGACTTGTCATGTTTTTCTGTTGGCGCCCTTGCAGACGACCAAAAGTACTGCTAAACCCGGCAACACTGTACCCTGTACCGTACTCGTGCTACCAAAATGGCCGAAAGGGTTGTTTTGGATGAAGAATCGATCCCCGTTTCCATTTAGAGCCAAGTGAAAAGTGTTTTCCTCGGTCGAATATTACGCATCAATCGAATTCAAATGCGCTGCTCGAATCGAAAAATCCGTGGTGCCTGATCGTCCGAACTGGGGATTTCTCAAAGGGGGTTTTGAAGTGGTAAAAAACGGGCGAAATTCGTGGATTTGGGTAAGGTTTTGTGCGCGATTCGTTCTCGTAAAGGGGGGGTGGGTTGTTTTACCATGTCAGTGAGCTCTCCTGTGAGGGATTTGCGGTTGTCCGACGAAAAAACGGAAATGGTGTCCCCGACGGAAAATTCCGGACGGCTGGACATATCCGGAGCTCTGATGAACTTGAGGAAAGACATTAAAACGGAAGAGAGCAAAGAGGAAGTTCGTAAGGAATTGGAAATGTTCAACATGAAAGAGCTGATGCTGATTCACCTAGATTATATTCAGCAGCAGTCCGAAGTGGCGCAGATAAAGGACAAACTCATAGCTGACCTAGAACATCAAGTTGAAACGGTAAGTTCCATAAAATCATATTTTTTATTCTCTTCATAAAATTCGAAGACTGCCATGGGGGAATGCCTACATCGACAACATCGCATTTCAATATGGCTGCAACATCGCTGATAATGCTTTGATCGTTCCATAATCCCCGTAAAGTGGCTTCATCGCGCCCAATTCCCGTCCGTTCCGTTCAATTTCATGCAATATTTTTCGTTGAAACCCGAAATTTTGTCCGTCAAATTTATTTAAGCGGACATTGTCAACAAACTCGTTATCAAAGTAGGTTACGAGCGGGTTACCTTTTGAAAATCAAAAGTGGTTTTTTGAAATTACCGCCTTTTTGGGTTGGTAGTTAGGTATATCGAGAGGTACTTATGAACGAATTTATTCATTATCGTCACTTCCTGCCCTTTATTGCCTACTCGGAAAATTTATGAATAGGGAAGGCATCTGTTGGGTACTTAAGTTCAGTTTGACGTGGAATGACAAAAGTGTTGAATAGGGACATTTTCATCTACTCCTTCAGGTACCTCTTGAATTGGGTGATAACAAAGTTGATGAATACAGCGACCTTCCTGATACGCCCTAAAGATGGAAATAAGTGGAGAGATCTCCCGATCTTGTCAATCAGTTTAAAAACAAGCATAACCTCAACACCATCCATAAAGGTCACTGGACGAAATCGCTGATACCTGACCCAACTATCAAACCGTGGTATCGAGGAATTTACGAACCAATTTAATTTTCACGACAATGAACAGGATAATATTGGGCCACAAACAATCCGAAAACCATCCGAACTGAGTCCACTGCCATTATGTTTTCTTTCCTTGCTTGACCCAAAGAGTAGGAAATGAGATTTCTGGTTCTCATCCAAATGATCCTACAGATTTGTACCTATATTCTTGTGAATTACGTGCAATTTTTAATTTTTAGGATAAATAATATATACCTAAAGGTAGAAAGTTTTTCCGAATATTTCTGGTTGTCCTTTGTTATCAGTGCTTCTTGGTGACCTGATAACGGGGCAGTAGGTACTCAATAATGAACGAACTATTCAATATTACAATATCTGATAGTAAAAGGGTCATATAATTCAGAACTAGTACGGTTTAGAAAACCAAGGGATCGGTAAGCTTTACTCGTAATCGTCGATGTGAACATTAAATTTAGCTCCCTATTTAAAGTTACGCCCAAACTTTTAACTTGTTGTGTTTTAGGAATAAATTCATTATTAATGGTGTAGTTGAATTGAATTGAGTTGAATGAATCTGACTCATCCCCGATCACTGGATAGTCAATGAGTAGGAGAAAAATTTAGAGTTCACTAACCAATTAGTGCACCAAAATTCGAATCCCTTGCCCAAAAGGTGCCTATATCCCATCTGAGCGAATTTCGCAGGTACTATAAAAATCTGCTGCTAGTAACTTATGCAGTTTTTTGTAGAATTTGCTACCAAATGTACCTACAGTCTAGGTAGGTATTTTTTCGCTATATTGTAGGAGTTTCTGCCCTGATTCCGATTATACATACATGTACCTAAAATAGTTATTTACTATAATGTCGCCCCAAACTCTCGCAAATATTGAAGATTTTTAGCCATTTTTTACTCTCGAAAATTTAAATTTTGGCCTGACTTAAAATAGGTACCTACACAAAGATTGGATTGGTACTTTGAACTTGAGAGTTATTTGCTGGCTTACGAACTCATCCCTGTCTGTTGGGATTCTGGAATTTCAAGACCGTTCCGAAGATCAGATTATATATTTATGGTCTTAAGTGATTTTTCCATGGACAAGATTGCAGGTTTTTCTCAAAAATTGCCTTTTCAACATTCTGGAGAATTTACAAAAATGATAGGTCCTTTGGTTTTGATCTGTTTTGTGGTTCAAGGCATGAATGATCAAATTCAGTGAATTCGCTTTCCCTCATAATCAAGTTTGCGTGACACCCGACATCGATCGACTTGTGCGGTGGCGGCTCAGGCTCAAGTGGGGGAGTTCAGGTTTACTCGGCCAAACAAACACCCAGTTTAACAACAAGGACCCCCCCTTGGATACTATAAGGGGACTTTGTAGTATCCAAGGCAAGGCTGTCGTCCTCCGTACATACTCCTATTCTGACATTCCTCAAGAACTCGAATTCGAAGAACAAGAATTTATTTTCAACTCCTGGCACTGCCACATGTCACACTCCCATCGACACACATTTTTAAATTCCTCATGAAGAATGCCAAAATGCGAAATTTAGACAAATTTGCTGACATGAAATATATTCTCAACAACTGCTCCAAATTTGACGCTGCTCTGCAAATTAATATCAAATAAAACCTACATGAATGCGCTTTCTTGGAAAGATATTTTTCGAGTTTATAGAAACCAGCTTCATAAGATTTTTACAAAAAGGTCCCATTCATGCAGTTGGTGAGCGAATTTTCAAACAATCGTTTCAACCGATTTGGTACGCCGGACTGATTGGGAATGGGGTCCACAGAAAAAACAACCTTCTTCGCCGAGCTTTCGTGAAATTTATTCACATCATCAGGGCCTGAACAATAATTACAACAGTCTCCCTTAACGGCACAATTAAACAAAAATGAGAAACGGCAAATTTCAAACATTTAGTAGTTAAGTACATACTTAAATTCCTAATGACGAATCCATAAAATATAAAACTTACTGGAAGATAAGTCTAGAGTGTGACCATCACACCACCGTCAGCACCCATGAACAACCAGAGGACTGGTTTGTAAGTATCACTGTTGATCAAGGGTTGATACCTAGTCATTATTAAAATAAATTCAAATGGCCAAATTTCAGTCAACAAACAAGTAGGCATTTAAACAACAGATAAAAATGTTAAATTTCTGAAAATGAGAAATTTCTAAATTTTTGAATTTTGCCGTTTCTCATTTTTGTTTAATTGTGCCGTTAAGGGAGACTGTTGTAATTAATTATTGTGCAGGCCCTGATGAAGTGAATAAATTTCACGAAAGCTCGGCGAAGTAGGTTGTTTTTTTTATGGACCCCATTCCCAATCAGTCCGACGTACGTGTTCGTCTGGGTAGATCTCCTTAGTACCGATATTTGACGTTGATTCCGAATATACCATAATGTTCCTATGTTTAAGATAGTAATTCATACTGTCAAGGTAGAGAGGGGTGAAATCATTGATGGTAGGTATCACCGTAATTTCCCCCTCCCCCTTGCTGCAAGAAAGGTAGATGACGGTACGTCAGATTAAGTCAACCCGGTCCAGCCGTTGTGTAATAATTTGCCAGACTAGGGGACAGCTCGTTAATGGAAACACCATCTCAGAGAAGCCTCTAATCAGCCGTAACAAGAAAGTATCAGGAGGCTGGTCGCAAGCGGTCCAAGCGCCACCTATGGAGAGCTAGACGTACCATCATAACACAAACAACCTCAAAAAATGCGTTTTTAGCGATTTTTGGTTCTAAGTTTTTAAAATTTGAACCCTTGAAGTACTCCGACAATTCTAGCCAACGAACTCATCCTTTCTTTTGATATTATTGACTTTTTGATTTTTTCGGATTTTTAGCTCGATTCCTCGGATTCCCATGAAGAAAATTTCCAAAAATTTGCATTGTTTAAATTTTGAAGCCCAATAGCTTCATTTTCTTCAAAAATTCGCTAAAATTCGCCCTTAACAATATCAAATCGAATCACATCTTGACTGTTTGAGACTTCATGAGAGCCTAGACCGAGTTGGTGACTGGTGTTGGCTGAACAATCTGTTTCTAAATGTAAATAAGTGTTCCGTTTCTACCTTCAGTCGTATCCACAGCACCTTAACATTCGACTACCAGCTCAACGGTACCTCACTATCAAGGATGAATGTAGTGCGAGACCTTGGTGTCTTGTTCGATTCCGAACTCACCTTCTGCAACCATATTGACCGTATTGCTGGCAAAGTAATGAGGTCCGGGCTTTTTAAAGCGGCACACGAGGGACTTTAACAACATTCCTGCCATCGTCCTTCTGTATAAGTCACCAGTGCTCCCTGTCCTCGAGTATGCGTCTGTTGTGTGGTCGCCACATTATAAGTGCCAGATAGCCCAACTGGAGCGGGTACAGAAGAAATTTCTTCGATATGTGGCCTTCAAACTGCATATCCCTTCTGATGAGGTTGACTACAATTCAATTTTGCGCGCCTGCCGCCTGCGCTCTCTCGAGGACCGTCGTAAATGAACCGACATTTCTTTTTTTTTACAAGTTGGTGAACGGATCAAT
>JAEMON010000014.1:2584361-2595706 GCA_030264115.1 Lygus lineolaris
CAAACGTTGATAATGATGTTGATAGGTAAGCGAACTAGAGCGCTAGAGCGGAGGTTTGAGGAAGTAGGAGATGGCGGCTCGGTCCATCATCTCGTGTTGGTATAACTCCGGATCTATTCCAGCAATCTTCCATCAACTTTGATCCAGGAATGGGGTCCGCTGAAATATTCACCTTCTCCGCCGAGCTTTCGATAAATGTATTACCTTCTTCAGGGCTCGCAGGAAATACTACTTCGAGCCCTGATGAAAAAGGTAATAAATTTATGGAAAGCTCGGCGAACAAGGTGAATATTTCTGTGGACCCCATTCCTGGATCAAAGTTGACGAAATATTTCTGTGTTTGGTTGATCTTCATAACTGTATTCTAGCAACGTCGGTGAAATTTTCACTAACTGAGTATATTGCCAGTATTACGAAGGTGATGAAGCTACACTGCCCACCCAACTTGGCAGGCGTCAGTCAGGCTTTATAGAGGCAGGATAGCGTGACTTATCTTGATAAGGTCTGACTTAAGCCGGGTTCACATTAAGCCGCAACGACGTAATCTCGCCCGCAAGGCCGTAAAACCGTAATTGGATCTGATTGGCTAATTGGCTGTTCGCCGTCTTTACGGCCGAACGAGTTTTGAACCTGACTATACCCGATTCAAAAATCTGAATATTTTGCGGATCTGCGTATTGGATTATGCGCAGCAAAGCTGATCGAATTTTGTTCTTCCTTTGCGCCTTCAGTTGAAGCTCCATGTAAACGGTTGACGGCGTTGCGGTTTTACGGTTATGTGGTTTTACGGCCTTGCGGGTTAGCACTGTATCGGGACACAACGAACTCTTCCAATGTACTTTTTCTTATTACGCACGAGTACTGAACCTCCTTGTTGGGTTTTCTGTTTCAGATGATGTTGTTATAACCACTTTTATTTGTAAATAGCGTCGATATGGTTTAAAGCAAAAGCGTCTGTTCGAATTTTTTGAAAAACTGAAAAAGTTGTAAAAAAAAAATTTTGAAAAAAAAATTACGGAGGATCCTCCATTTAAAAACTGTCTTTTCCGTTTGTTTTTTTTTTTTTTATTAAAGAATTTAAAGTTATTGGGAATAGTTTTTTTCAAACTTTCATGAAACTTTTGTTGATGTACAAGCGAAGCTCTTGTGTTTTTGATATTATTTATTTGTGGTAATCGTGCAAATCGTGCCATGTATTTCAGGAAGGATGCAAATTTGTGTGATGAATTGTAATACGGTAAAAACAGGTTTTTAAAACCTTCACGGAAATATTCATGCAGTTTGTAACCGAATCGTATTTTTAAGAGTTGCGTTCTCGTATTTTGATTTTTATCACAGGTATTATTTCTCCTAACGTTTATGTAAATATGTGAGTCGTCCCGCTGTAATTTTCAATGGAAAAATGGTGCAATAAAATAACCAGTGATTCAACTTTTTGCGTTTCTGAGAAAAAAAATCGTATTCCAAATGGCACGGTTAGCACTATAATTTAATTGACGTTATTTTTCAATGAATTTCCATTTATTTTTTGGGAGGTTACATTTTCGATTCCTAAGTACTTGTAACTACGTTCGCCCCATGTTTTATGCATTTTTTGACATTGTGAGAATGGTGTTCGAGTATAATTTTGTGGCGTAGAAAACAATTTGGTTACTTTGATTTGAAAAAGTGGAAAACATTCTTTTGAGGAGTCAAAAATAGTAAATTTTTGCAGAGATAGAATTAAAATTTATGTAGGTACATAGTACTTACCATTTCATTACTCTCATGAATTGTTACCCAAAATTTTTTCGAGCACCATTCACGATATTCAGTACCTACCTAACAGTGTTCGGTTCTCTTTCGTGTTTCTAGAGAACCAAATAATTAGGGAATCCATTGGTGCAAAATAATAAGTAAATTGGACTCGAAGGAGAGTAGCTTGTAAAAGTTGGTAACAATGTTTTGTGGAGACCCCATATTCTTGGGATAACGGAAGGGTTTATTTTAAGAGCAAAGCAACTGTCGTTAACAATCGTTAGTTCTAGAAAATTGGTTCATTCGCCAACCCCTGTTCACCTTGTTAATGAAATATACGAGTATTAACAAAGATTGTTGGTTTGTTAACCACTCTTGTTAACATCAGTTGTTATGCATATTTACGGGTGGGGTTAGAAGAGGATCGATGTAAAATTCCTCCAAACCTTTTTTCCTATTCTCCAACATGAAGCGTAAGAAGGGCACTTTTTCAGCGTTTTTCCAAGTTCAACTTCTCCACCTCCGCGTAACTCAAAGCGCATCCTGGCGGAGAATTGTTATGCTCACGGGCAGATTTAGGACATGTTCTCATTTTCATGAACGCCATCTTGTGCAATAAAAAAGCTAAAAGATCGCCCTAAGACTTGGAGTGACCTTATTCTTCTTCAGTTTCTAGTTTCAAGCCTCATAATGCGGAGTAATAGAGTTTTTGTTCGTCCCCTCATCTCCATGGAAACAAAACCGAAAACGAAACCTGTTAAGGGAAAATGGTCCAATTAGTAGAGACGTTCGGATATTGCGAAATATCGATATTTGATTCGATATTAATATAGAAAGAAATTATCGATATACCGATACTACCGAGAGAAAATATCGAAATTTCCAATATCGATATCGAAATAAATTTCCTTTTTTTCTTAGCTCGCCATAATTTTAAACAAGACTTCAAACAATTTCATTTTATTTTCGAACAAATCTATATGTCAACAAAATAAATACAAACTCAGAAAAAATTAAAACCAGTCCGATTCAGGGATACTGCCCAAAAACATGAGTCCACATATTTCTCCGATAAATGCTTCCTCAAAGCAGTGACTGTGGCACCTGCTTTGGAAAAAAGTCTCGCTATTCTGTTTATTAATATCAATATTTGATATCAGAAATATCGAAAGAAAAATATTGATATTTCTGATTATCGATAATCTCGAAATGTCCCTACCTTGAAGCTTGAAGCACGACTCTAAATGTATACGGAATGTTTTTCGTATAGGTACACGATGTTTCGAAAAACTTTTCGTTAGCGGAAAGAGAATGTTTGAAGCTCATTGGCTCGTTTTCACGCTCGTGACACGAGGGGTCACGGTTGCCAACCTTTTTTTCGAAAAAACCCCTAGGCGACGACTAAAACCCCCTAAAAAAAAACCCTAAATTCATTTTGAAAATCCGTTTGAGTGCGTGCGTACCTCAGAAATCCGTTCATTTGCTCAAAACACTAGTGAACCAACTGACCTCAAGCAAATATTACCCAAAATTATGGTTTGTCACGGAACAGACTGTGTTCTGCAGAATATAGGAGTAAGAAGAGAATACTAACTCAACCCTACAATATTATGCTACGTAGGTTTAATTTGTATCAACATCAGGTGGTAGGTCCGTAAAACATTCATATACCTACAACAACTTGGTACCTATAACTACCACTATTTACTACTCAAGGTACAACAAAATAGGTTGAAAGTACTTAATAGAATCGGGTTTTTCTCTCGGACTTGAAAAATAAAAACCCTAAAAAAAACCCGAACGTTTTATACCCCCAAAAAAACCCTTCCAATAAAAAATACCCCTAAATCTAGGGTGAAAATCCCCAACTTGGCAACCGTGCGAGGGGTCATAGTTACCCCAGCCCATAGTTACACATATCCATATTAAAACTCTCTAGCTGGAAAAGATCTTTCATACGGCCTTGGAGGTACGTTTTTCCAGTTTCTTCCCCTCTTTTTTGTTATTCTCAAACTTAACTCATTCAAACTGACGCGAATCTGCGTCATCCTTCCCAAGCCATAACACCAGAATGGCGCGGATCCGCGCCCCTATTTAAATCACCTATAATTACGTTTCTATGCATGGAACCATAATTTTTATCATAGTTAGGTACTGTGTTCCCACATCTCTAACAGACAAAAAATGGGAAACAACCAATTTCGGTTTTCTGGAATTTTCCGGTCCCAACCTATCGAGTTGAATGTGTTAAAGTGGAGAAAGGGCGCTCTTTTTCAACTTCTCTACCCCTCAGTGTCATGGTGCACATCCTGGCAGAGCATTTTTACGCTCATCGGTAGATATTTATTACATTTTAATTTGTCTAATAACGCCATTTTGCGCAGGAAAAATGCTGAAAGATAACCATTGGACTTAGTAGACTTCCCAAGATTTCAGTCTCATAGTCAGACCGTTGTAACCTGGCACATGGATTGTAGGTAGAAATCGTGTACTCTCATGGCAGAAAAAAAGAACGGGCCTCGACCCTTATTAGCCTCGCTTGACTGGACATTATTGGCCTGCCGTAATAAACAACACATTGCAGGAATAGGAATAGTAAGGGTTTTCCACCCTCTCGCCTTTCGGAAGCGCCAGGTAACAGCGGTTTATCTATACTCCTCTTCAACTTCACATTCTTATTCTTCTTCAGTTGCTAGTTTGGTGCCTGAAAAAGCTCGTTTGATAAGACATTGTTACCAACCCTATAACCTGCTTTCCATGTAACCTCATCAGTACACTTAGGTCTCATTTATTTTATTTTATTTTTTTCATTTTTTAGAGCATAAATCTACTTTATTTACTGTGAATACATTCACCCACCATACTTCAACCATAGTCATTCAATACGTGAAAGTGTCTTTATAAGGGATGGGCATTGCAAGCCAGATGTTAGGTTTTGGTATTGCGACGTATCACAACGGCTCGATTGAATCAATCAGTTCCGTATAAACCAATTTATTCCGATTACAAATACTTAATATAAAAGGTAGTTCGTACTTGCGAACTTTGTAGGACCAACCGCATCGGAGCGAGTAGGAACTACAAAGTTGGAGTATGTGCAGAGTCTAGACATGGTGTTCGAAACTTCATGGATCGATTCTACTACTAATTTGCAACAAAAAATGCCTTATAACATTTTTTTTACTCCGCTGAAAA
Organism: Lygus lineolaris; assembly: GCA_030264115.1. Classification (NCBI taxonomy): domain Eukaryota; kingdom Metazoa; phylum Arthropoda; class Insecta; order Hemiptera; family Miridae; genus Lygus; species Lygus lineolaris. The sequence continues at coordinate 2,589,294 of JAEMON010000014.1, forward strand.
ACTTTTTTTTTTTTTGGTTTCTTTGTTTTTTCGCTTCTAAATTTATCTATTTTTATTTATTTATTTTTTTTTTTTTTTTTTTTTTTTGTAAAACTTTTTTATACATTTTTTTTTGCTTCTAAATAAAACGTTTTTTTTTTTTTTTCGACCTCGTCTCACTAAAATGAGTGTAACTCCCTTAAATTACATTGCAAATAATTTGCATGAATGCTATTAGAAGGAGGGTTTTATTTTTGTCTTTTCAGATACACTCATCGACTTTTCTCAAAGGTTAAACGAAATAGCTGTTTTTTGAGCCCAAATACAATTTTTGCCTTTTTTCATCTTTATTGGCGATTTTGAACGGTATATTCCAACAATGTCATCTGCTTTAAAACTGATCAGCTCCACGGCAAAAATGTATACATTTTGTCAGCTTTCCAACGGTATTATTGAATGTCATTTTAAACCTTAAACGTCTCGTTGAATGAGAAATCAACGTCGGAATGCAAAGAACGAAGACTTTTTGGACAAAAACGAGGTTTATGCGCGTGAATAAATTTTCTGGTTGTAGGAAAAGTTTATGAGTGTATCTGAAAGGAAATGTATATATTTCATTTTAGTGGAAAAAAAAGTTTTTCATTTTTTGTAGCAAATTACTCGTAGTTTTAGAATCGATCCCTGAAGTTTCGTTGTTACTAGACCGATCACCCTTGATGAGAGGACAAAAACTACATTTTTTTAAAAAGAAAATTTTTTTTCTTCACTTTTAGATGCTATTTCATGTTCTCAACCTTACACCACTAAAATGGACGTCCAAGTCTCTTAATTTACTGAGTAAAATTCAAAATAAAGTCACTGTTGGAAAGAGAGTTGAATTTCGTATCTAATAATATGATCGGAACACGAATTTGTTGGTTCAAATCAGTTTGAAGATTAAATTTCCTAAAATTTTACGATTCACCAATCTTTAAAAGGGCCTGCAGGTCTGCAAAAATCACTATGGCTGGTCGTGAAAAATACAGAAACAAACTCAGGATCTCAGTTTTTCAAAAGCGTAGAATTTTTACTTTTCCTGTAGTGATTAGGGTTCCAATGACAAATAAGTTGGGTTTCCGAGGAAAGCTAGAGATTTATAGTGTGTTGTAACACGGTTAGACGTCTGATCGTGACTTTTTTTTCCCTCCCTTGTCACTGAGATTTATTGTGACCGTGACATGAGAAGTTTAGGTAGGTAGGTACATGTTTCGGTCGGCTCTGCTACCTTCTTCAGCCTGTCAAATTAAAGATGGGGCTCATCCCATTCTCCTCAAAATTGTTCTTGTTCATGCTGCATCATGATTTTCCCCACTCTTGTTGTGAATAGTTCCCATTCCTTCTCCTGTCCTTCATTTCTTCAGGCAAGTCACCCTTATTAAGTTTTATTTTCATCACGTACCAAATGATGAACCGGTATATGACCAAATTACGAAGAGCGTTGAAATTTTTCATATTCAGATGAATCCAAGTAGATACTTTTTACAAGAAGGGCTTTGGTTGATAAAAAGTTTAGTTCAAGGGGATATTGTACCGAAAATGCTATTTTGGATATTATTCACTAAAAGTAGGTAGTACAAGAGGTATTTCAAGTCGCAAAATGGAACGCCTGAAAACTGCAAATTTCCGCTAGATCTGGAGGTGAAATAAAAGTGTAAAATTCTATTTTGCCGCACTTAGAAATGGTTTCGAGTCTGATTTTGGTTTCTACACGTTCTCTACTTCCTACAGAACGAACCGATTTTCGGTACAATAGCCTTTTAAATGAGAAAACAGTGGGCAAGCACATGGAAGAAAGAAAGGCCTCTTCTTTGACAGGCTGAAGAAAGTGGCAGATCCCACCGAAACATATACTTTAGTAAATGAAGACTTCAAAAATGTACTTTCATGAACGGAAAATGGTCAACCCAACCCATCATCACGATATGAGAAGTTAGGTATCGACAAGCTCGAGAACATTTTTCTTCAACATTTTCTCGAACGTAACTAACTGAAATCGTTATCAACTTGAATCGATTGCAATACCCAATTAATTGAACCTAAGTAACCAATCGATTTTTCCGATTAATCAAATAGCGATCGCCCATCCCTATTTTTTAGTGAGAAAACAATGTTTGTCAGCAACGTTCAATCTTTCATCTATGTACTTTAAATTTAAGTTTCGTCTGACTGTTAACTACGTAGGTACGCCATTGATTTTATTTCCTCGGTTGGACACTTTGATGACATCATGGAACATTTTGATGGACGCCATGATGAAGAGGATCATTTTTAACGAAAAAACGAGCCTTTGAAAAAAACAAATTTAAAATGTTGAATTTTATCTTTAATCAATATTGAAAATGTGTCGTTTCTATTAAAAATGATTTTTTCCTTTCGAATCTGCACTTTCTTCTACCTCTTTTTTTCAATATTTGTTATCACTCATTTAAGAAAATGGGAACAGGTGTCAGTTATAGAGAAAACATCTGGTACGAGGCTTCACACTACTTTCCTCGCCCATGCATTGGTATCTATGGATTGAAGCTACCTCAGGAAAAAACTTAGGACTAGAAATACGTCGTTTTGAATAGGGATGCAAATCGATTTTTGATTGGATCCAAAAATCGATTTTTTTGTCTAGCAAAATCGATTGCAAAAAAATCCAAATTTCAAAAAAACTCTTCTCACTTCAAAATAATCCTTGAAAATTCGGCGAACCGAAATGAATTTTGACACATTTTAAGTAACTTTGAATTGTGATTTGCATGACAAACATAAGTTGGAATGGGGAGTGATCGTGTACATGAGAAAAAAAATTTCTGACCTTCTATTGTTATTTGGAATAAAATAACACTGTTAAGTAATACAAAGAAAAAAATAGTTTATCGTTCTGGTGTGGAGAAAATTCTGAATAAAATCTCAGCTGTTTGAAAAAATTCAAACATTCCACGGGCCCTTGAGACACCCGTTCACACGTCACACTAAAAGAACAACTGAAAGAGGATGTGCTGAGTTCACAGGGAGCAGTGAACAAAGAATTTATTTAAATAATTAATTAATTCAATCAATTATCTAATTAATTTAATTATATTCTCACTAATCTGGAGCTAAAACAGTGTTGTTTTCAGAGATTTTCAGTTTTGTTTGGTTGACAGGCATGGACGGGTCGGCCAATGACAGACTACACTCAACGTAACTGTCCCGCCATATTACCGTAATGAAAATTTTAATAAATTTCCTAAAATTACAGATAAATTATTTTTGCTCTACGACTTCAATACGGTATCTTTTAAGCCATTACCTTTCAGAAAATAAAAAAAAATTGATTATAATTCCCCATTCAATTCCCCATACTTTGGGTTGCTTTTCCCTGGTTACCGCATACAGGTTATTGTTTGAAGTCATCTTCGTGGTCACGTGGTTAGTACTAGGTAAGTAGTTATAATTTTATTTTGCATGCACCCATTGAAAGTTCCATTTTTTAAAAAAAGAAGAAAAATACATTTGAATTTTAAATACAGGAAACCTACCGAATTTTGATAGATAAATACCAAACTACCGAAACATTAAACAAAATAAATAAGCTTCTTGAAAAATCGATTTTTTCACCCGATTAATTGGTGCAATCGATTGAGAAACGATTTCCAAAATCGATTGTTAGCGACCGATTTCGCATCCCTAGTTTTGAACATGACCTCCGCAGGTACCTACAGAAAAAGTAAACCAGAGGGTTTCATCTACAAATTCCAGAAAATAATGTATGAAATTAAGTTTAGTAAAATGAAACACAAGGATTTTTGAGAAATTTCTTGAAAAATACATTAGTATTTGGATCGAGGCTTCACAATACTCTCATCCGTAGAACCCTGGAAATGGCAATTTTGAGGGGTTTTAACGCTGATTTTGGCCTGTGAATATTTTCCTGGCGTTGTGTGGTATTGAAAGTTGTTTTCACTTGTAAGGGTGCGCGGGACGCCCGGCTTGGGAAGCGCCTCAACCATGCCCTGATGCAGCTCAAAATCCTTCACGTTTGTGATTTTGAAAATTCCTCGAATTAACTATGTTATACAATCATAATTACATAATTTACGATGTGAATCATAATTTTAAGTTTATTCCATCCAGAACTGGAAGAAACCGATGAAAACCTGGTGGTGAAATATCTTATGAGCAGAGACCAGAGAATGGAAGGCAAGAAATTATTGTGGAAAAACGTTTTATTAAGCAAAATCGTCACGAAGGAATCAAAAAATACAAACAACGTAAGGGAGATCATCATAGTATTGTCATACTAATGGCACTACCTAATCTTAGGACTATAAAATCAGTTAGGTACAAAAGTCTTCGAAATATTCGTTAGGTAAGTCGAAATGAGTCCAGAAAATTGAACTGGAAGTAACGATAACGTCCAAACAAATTTACAAGATTTATTTTATGTTACAAAATAGGAGTGTGTGCGAAGTGTGGCTTTGCTACGCTTCATCCCTCGGGGACTTGACTAGGTGCGGTGACTGCTAAGACAACCACAAGAGTGCAGTGGGGTGTCAATCAAGTTTTGTTCAATTTGTTTAGATCCCATTTTTACCCAATGTCTAGCAAATCGAACAAAACGTTGTGCGCACCAACACTTTTGCGGTGCCTTGTTATCGCTGTGGAAGGTAATTTGGTGATACGACGCCACTGATACGTCGTATCTGAAGTGTCTTATGTTCACAAACTTTACGAAGTTTCTGTATGAGATATGACGTCGTATCTCGTATGTGATGTCTACGCCACTGATACGTCGTATCTGAAGTGTCGTATGTTTACAAACTTTACGAAGTTTCTGTCAGGGTAGGAAAAAAAGTTTTTTCATTTTAATACAAAAAAAAAACAGTTTTTTTTGTTAAAACAGTTTAAAACGTTTTTTCCTCTGTGAGACGACGGTTTTTTTTTTTAGGCTGTTTAAAACTGTTTTAAACAAGTTTTTAAAAATATCACTCATCCAGCACTAAGGCAGCTTGTGTGTATACGAAAGATTGGCACAAAATATTGTGCTTTAGGTAACAAGACTGAGAAATAAACCATCCAAATTTTTTTATTTTTAAACAATGGCTGTTCATAGAAAACAGCATAAAACTGATTAGGCATAGAAAGTAGGAACAAAAAAAATATTCAGGAGACTACGTAATGCATTGACTTTCACAGAATGGGGAGGTGAATTTCTAGCGAAGAAATGACCCATAGGTAAATTTCTCCGGAACTCAAGAACTTCGAACAAAGGAACAAACACAAGTTCATTTCTACTTCCGAGAATTTCCAGGCTGGTGGTAGCTGGTGGGTATCTAACTTGTCTGACTACTGGCGAATGGCGATGGAAATCTATTGTACCTATTATGTTTTTTGTTGCTAATTTTTCATGAGGTCAATGCCATTTTCCTCCTACAGGTCCAGTTTGAAACAACTCATGAAGGGCATGTTTACCACAGTAGTAAACAATGTTTTAAACAAAATTTAAAACGAATGTTTTGAAACACCCCTTTTTACAAAAATGTGTTTAAAACACTATTTAAAACAAATGTTTGAAACAAATGTTGGTTTCTGTATGAGATATGACGTCGTATCTCGTATGTGATACAACGCCACAGATACGTCGTATCTGAAGTGTCGTATGTTTTCAAACTTTACGAAGTTTCTATATGAGAGATGACTCATCAGTCAGAATGTGTGTTATTTGGCTGGGTTTGTGCCTCGAACACTGATGAAATCATTGAGCAGCAGTATTTGAGTTAGGTCTGTTTTTCTGAGAGAGAGCTTATCATGATTTGTCCCTGGGAAGGAAGAACTGATGGTTGAAGAACGGCAGATCAAGGAAGAGGCGAGGATTGGTAAGGCGATGATTAATGGAGGATAAGAAATTATGATTGGAGGAGGCCAGATAATTCCGCTAGAGCTTTCAAGGTCACGATAGCCCCTCTCGCAGTCCCTCCGTCCCACTCTCATCTCGGTGGGCTCAATACGAGACTGTGAAATCGTCATTCCAAATTGCTGTTGTTTCAATAACTCATGAATAAGTATAATCATCATCATTCTGTTATTGCGAGTGTCTTACATTAAAGCTTAGATAAACATGACAAAAAAGCTACAGTATTAATAAATATCCCCAGGAAAATATACAACAAGTGTGTATCGCAATTTCTCATTGTGTTACCCAGGTAAGGTAGGTAGTTATTCCCCCGAATTACCAAAGACGAGGTATTTTGAGCGGTATTGGTAACGTCAAGAGGAATCAGGGGCCTTGCTCCAGCACTGTGCAGCACTGAGAGGGCGGTACTGTCCAATTGTACCTGTAACGTGAAAATATGAAACGAAATTCAGTTTATCTAGTCGGCTGAGAATCTCTGTACAGTCAAATGTACAGTGGCGTAGCGTGAGGG
>JAEMON010000014.1:2665402-2691677 GCA_030264115.1 Lygus lineolaris
ATAATTCCCGAGATTTGCGAATTTTTGATGACGGTTAACACTTTGGCCGGAACACCCTGAAGGGACGTCCTAAGAAGCATGAAATGCACAGCTTCAGCACAATGGTTACCTGCATTATCCTGGCCATTCGCTGATCCTCAACCTCCAGTCGTCGCATTTTCTCCGCCTCTTCTCTCTCCAGACGTTCTGCAATTTCTCGAGCGATTCTCTCATCCTCCTCTTCCCTGCGAATCACACGAAAGATAAATTTACGTTAAGATTGCGATAAATTTGTGACTTGTGACCACGAAAAACACATTTCTCATCATGGCCCCGGATTTTCCAATAGATTCCTGCCCATTCAATATTTTGTAGACGTAGTTTTCGTCGAATAAGTTGGTAATCCTGTTGTCCAAAATAATGATGATTCACGAGTCTTAAACAGAAAAAAATACTAATCTACTTACAGGAGTTTGGTCTGTCTGTAGTAGTCTGCCATGGCCTCATCCTGCGCCCTCCGCTGGGCGTCTTTGGCCATGGGGAAGTCCTCTCTGACGATGGCATTTCTCGACTTATTTCCGCTGTAGTGTTTCTCCACTGTAACAAACAAAAACGGAGACTACTTAAGAATTTGTTTAATGAACTGTAAGATACTAATGGTAGAATTATCAACCGAAGTAGAGGGGAAAGTTGATGAAAGGAAGGAATCTCATAACGGTGAACAGATGCTTACGTAGCCAGATAAGTAGGGATGGGATTTATATGCCACTAAAAAAACTGTTTTATGCGCCTAAAATATGTTGAAACCAAACCTTTCGTGAAACACAATCTAAAAAATATACCTACCTATTTATACTACTAACAGCAAAATAGTTAGGTAACAAACAATACCAAATTGACTTTAGTGGACTTCCATCCAAACACGTTATCTCCATGAATACAAAAACTACGGTTGTTAGATACTTGAAGGAACCTCAAAAATCACGGAAGAATTACAAGACGATACAAAAAGGAACCAAAAAATCACGAACGAATCACAAAACAAAAAAAAAAACAAAAAAATCGGCAGAAAAATTCCCAAACTGCTACCAATTCACTAGACGCTTACAAGAAAACTTCACAAATTGTTTTAATCAATGACAATCGACATTGTCGACAACTCTTCCATTCTAGCTTCGGTCATCCGAATGAAAAAAATTGGTGACAACGACCATCTCCAGATTCTCGGGAGTAAGGCGTCGACGATATTCTTCCAGGATTTTTTCGAATTTTGAGAAAATTTTCTTAAATTTTTTCTTTATTTACCTACCAAGTTTTGGGGCGAAAATCCTGAAAAATGCATTTATATGCACTGAAGTCCAGAATATGCAACAAACCCTAAAATATGTATTTTTGAAACCTGCTTTGTGAGATACGGATAAATACCTTTGAATCTTTTAAAAATCCTTCAGGAAAATAATATATTATTACAGGAAAATCCCATCCCTGCTTATTAGTGATAGCTATGGAGACTAAGTACGTCACAAGCCGTCTTTCCACACCAGTTTTGTGACCCCACTCGGAGGAATTTGGAGATGAAAATTGACTCTGTTGTCTTTGCGCGGGTGATAAACCCGAATTTGAGTTCAAAAGTTGAAAATTCCTACCATGTCCATACCTATGACATTGATTATCATGAAATCAACTTCAAAGTTTTATCCCATCTCCGTGCCCTCAAAATTCTCCTTCCTACTCAAAGTGGAGAATTTTTCCATTCAATAATTAGTTAGGAACTAATAAAACAGTGGTGTAGGTTACTGTCTAGACAGTGCTGTATGTGGTCTAGAAGGATGCTTCCTCGTGGTTCTACATGTTTTGGACCACATAGGTACGAGCCAAGGTGACTGTGATTCACTCCATTCCCTTCTTCAATACTTCATCTTTACAAATAATAGCCTAAGGCACCTCAGCAACAATACTAAGTTAGAATTACCCCGCACATGGACACATAAAGGAATCAGATGACCTCTGAGGCCACATTAGTGAAGAGGCGGAGAAAGTCAATCGTCTTCAAGTAGCAACAAACAGAAAAGAATCCCAAAATTTCATTATCAGGACAGTTCGGAATTACTACATTGTTACAGACAGGTAGGCAGATATAAAATCTGTTCCAACCAGTAGGTGCGATTCGAATATTTTAGTCGGCACATTCTGAACAACAAATCGTCAACGAGTGTGCATAGAAAGCTCTGCGCGCCTAAAATATTCGAATTCCATCTACACCGCCGCTGGTAGGAACAGACCTGTAGATATAGATTGAAAAGCTCAAAACCATACAAAGTTGAACAATAAAGAAAATGAGGGGTGACGTGGCAGGCAGAATCCAATACAACAAATAAGGAGGTACAGCAAAAACAGGGAGCTAATCTAAGATGGAAATGCGGGTCCAAAAGAGTAAATGGTCGAAATTTCGAAAGCCCAGAATTGGAGATGTATCGATAATTTGGAGCAGACAAATAAGAACGAAATAACCCAAACAGGCAAGAGGATTTAAGATGATGGGATAATGTCCATCAGAACGGACAGAGAATTTTGGTCAAAATGGAGAGACAAAACCTTCAAGGTCAAATAAGACAAGAAAGCTACGGTGAGAATCAACACAAAATCTACTAAAATACGGCAAAATCTATTTGAAGGGAAATTAGGGTTGAAGAGTTGCAGGAGTTATTCATAACGATTGGGATTTTTGAAAATTACGAGGAGAGTTTCCCTAGGTAGAATAATGTAAGAGAATACTTACTGCTATAGTATAATATTTAAATGTGCAAAAAATATTAAATATTCCAGTTATAATACAGAGTTATAATCCACTAATCAAGGGACAAATGGCCATCAACAAAAAATAAGACTATTAAATTAAGGAATTCGGGAAAGAGAAAAATAATATTTTTTAGCTTTCGATTGTGGAATAAGTTGAATTATTGAAATGTATATTTTTATACATTTTTCAACAAATATACTAGGTACAATAATTTTATTATTTCACCTAGGATAAAAGACCTTTGTAAGGAAGTACCTAGTTGAGGAAAATGGACAATGGAGATCGGACAACCTGCTGTATGTAGGGATGGTCGATTGTAAAAATCGATTGTTTCGATTCTTTGTATTTTACATTTTTGCTGAATCAGTTCATTACATTTTCATGCTTACTCAAGTACAAGATTCAACGAATCCCAGCAAAACAGTTTCTACGAAATTCATGGGAGTAGGGAGAAGACATCAAAATAACCTTGAAGGTGGAGGCTACATTCTTCATAACGATTCCAAGAATGCCTACGCAACCATAGGCAAAGGCAAACCTATTTCATGAGGTCTCCCAACTACTTTACCAATATTTCAGGAAAATTCACTAGGTACTCCCCTTCTAATTTCACTGTTCAGATTTGTTCATTCTTCTTCAGTTCATGGTTCTATAATAAATTCTACTTTTATAACTTGCTGAAGAGATTCGTACTTCATTACCAACCTTCTCCATGTTAACAGGCTCTGCCGGCGTGAGCCAATAATCGATTGTTAAGCATCGAGTTTACCTTTCCTCGACATAGGTATTATACAAATTTTAATTTTAAATAATATAAATAATATTATAAAATTAAAATTTACCAAAGGTAAAACATACCTTTATCGCCGTCATACCTTGTCATCGTATGGTGACAAATAAGGTACGAAGTTAGATTGTTAATCGATTGTTGTTGGACGATACCATCGAAACTATCGGTTGTTGGGCACAATCGACCTTCATTAGTAGCAGGCGAATAATTAATATCCCACGCAATGCGATCGGTTATGGATGACACCACTGTGGGAACCGAAGACATAAAATACGGCTAATAAAATAACAAGTAATATTCACTAGAAGCAAAATGCTGAACTACCAGTACTACCACTAGGCATCGAGCCAATAAACGGCCCACGGGGGTGCCACGTTCAACAGGTAGTTGGATCGAACTCAAGATGTCGAGCGGATATTACGGATAAGGTAGAAAGAAATCAACTGAACATGCTTGAATGATAACAATTTGGTAAAAAGGGAAAAAATCTATTTGGAAGGGCGTTCAACAGCTAAAAGGAAAGAACTATTGTGCGACGTACAAGGTCAGCGATGTAACGAGTCATTGGAAATGAGTTCCGTTATGACGCTACCGTGGGAACTCAAGGCACAAAATAAAGCACAGTAAAATACGGTAACACAATATTTCAAGCGAGATGCGGGTTTTAGAGGACTAACTATCCGATATCTGGAATAAAATGGGTAAAAAAGGATGCCACGAGGTCAGAAAATATACTTACGGGCAAGCTGAAGAAGCGAAGCTCTTACAAGGCAAAGCGACGCCTTCAAAGCGGTCACATCGCGCAGAACGGTGTTTTCGATTCGGGCAGCCAACCATAAAGCAGTCACTTATCAATCGAAATTCGACATTAAAACATCGTAAAAACCACTTCAAAATTTACGTTACAAGTAAAATAAACGGTAAATTGAATTTCGAAGGGGGTTTTTTGAGTTTAAAAAAGGGTTTTGAAGAGAAAATAGGGCGGCGGGAGAGACCACTTGTTGCTGCGGCCATGTTGAGCGGAAGAGAGAGGGAGATCCTGGAAATCGTCCTTGAGGCGCCACTGCGCCAGGGTGGGGGAGCAGTGCTGCCAACCTACGGATTTACAGGGGATTTACCCTAGGCCTCGACGATTTTACCCTAAATTCCGTATTTTCCTATGTAATTCAGCCGTTTTCCAAATGAATTCACCTTTTTCTCAATTGAATTGAACCTTTTAGCGAATTTTCGAAGAAAACGAAGCTATTGCAATGGATTCAAAATTTAAATAATGGAAATTCTTGAAAATTTTCTTCATGGAAATCCGTTTCAGACCACCCTAAAACTATTCGTGAAATTCAGCACTTTTCCATTTATGTATATATACATATTTATTTATGTGTGTCACTCCAGACGATATCTGACCGAGGAATCGAGATAGAAAATCCCCAAAAAAATTAAATGTCAATAATATCAAAAGAAAGGATGAGTTCGTTGGCCGGAATTTTTGGAGTGCTTCAAGGGGTCAAATTTTGAATATTTAGAGTCAAAAATCGACAAAAACGTGTATTTTGAGGTTTTTTGTGTAAATTACCATCTCAAACATAGGAACACATATGTTATATTCGGGATCAGCGCGAAATTTCTTGTAAGAATCACCCACCAAACCGGTTAAAATTATTCTTTGAAAATTTGAATTTCGCAAATATCAAGTAGTATACTTTGTAGGAAAAAACGAACAACATTTTGGAAAACTCAGGAAAAAACAAACGAAATTTTGGAGGAAAGTTCAATGAAGCGGTTGCCCGTTGGCTGCAGTTGGTAGCAGTAGGTACATGTCTGTGCTATAATTACTACTGCAATCCTGGGGGATTTAGGTACTACTCTACTTTTCAGACTAAAATTTAAAGCTTTAATTAAAATTAAAAAAAGTTGAAATCATTTGGGAAAAAAGGTGAATTTAATTGGAAAAAGGTTCAATTCAATTGAAAAAAAAGTGAATTCTTTTGGAAAAAGGTTGAAATAGATTGGAAAATACTATATCTACACTACCAGGGTTGCTATATGGAAACAGAATCCAAAAATTCCTTGACCTTTCCAGGTTCCCCATACCGCAAAAGCGATTTTTCCAGGGCCTTTCCCTAAGCGTTTCAAAAGCGCGTACAATCCCTGAAAATGTTACCGAAATTGTTGACTAGTTCTGGAGTTATGGCAATGAAAACACATTTAAAATTTGCGAATGCGCAATAGCTATTACTTATCTATGCGTGACAAAATAATGAGTATTTTCTTGGAGTCAGCCCCCAACTATACTCCGAATTTGAGTGAAACCAGCCCATTAGGTAGTGAGGAATTGCAGTTTCAAGAATTATGAATCCAACGAACTAGGAGGTAGTTATGGCGGATTAATTATTCATTGTCTAGGTAAAAATATTCATTCCTAGATTGGTAAACCTGAATTTCATCAAAATCTGATTAAAATTGTTGAGATTATCCGAATGGACAGGATAGTGTCATAATTGATTACCTACCTAGGTAGGTATACTGCCGTGCATAGGAGAAAATCAGTTTCTCCAGCTGAGCAGTTGTTGAGAAATCGTGGTTTGTACTATAAAAATCTCAATTTGTGTCAAAAATATGAAATTTTTGCGAAAAGAAACCATAACCATATCTTCGACCCAAATTGAGATTTTTATGGTACAAAACGCAAAACCCCAATTTTCCAAGAGCTGCTCAGCTGGAAAACTGCTTTTCTCCTTTGCACGGCATTATAGGTACCTATATATGAATAAATCACGGCCAACTACCTAACTATTCTCACACCGTTGTTAAACAGAAACCATTCTGTTCTGAATTGTAATACAGCTATCAGGAGGTGTTTATTTTTGTCGAACGACGGAAGACCGAACGAAGGAATTACCTCCTTCCCTTCATTAATATGCGAAGCTGTCACACCGGTTGGACGTCTGTCAAGAGTCCTGAGAACAGCCATTGTCTATTGGGGGAACGAAAACACGAGACAAAAGAAAAAGAGAAGCAGGACTACGAAGATGAAGAGAAGGAGAACGACTCAACCGAGGTAACCATAACAGGTATAGTATGTATGTCGGTTGAGTCGTTAAAAACGGAAAGAGAAGTAGGTATAACGATATTTAGGGTGAAAGGAGGGGTAGGCATAACCCAACATGGGAAGAGATATCTACACAAAACAATTTGGCCTGTTTCCAATGATAAAAAACGTGAATTTTCTAGTGATTGAACAGCTATACGCCCATAAGTCAGCAGATGATCTTCCTCACTTTCAAGCAGCTTCCTAATAAGCACCGATTTCCATATCAAGAGCCACTTTACATCCATCAGAACCTGATAATCCTGCAAATGAGCAGCCATCTCTAGCGCAATCTCGTCAAGGTTGGCAAACTCGTTGATGCATCACGTTTTGGCAAAACCGAGGTTCTCAATCATTAGCGAGCAGCATCTTTATCGGCTTTAACTGGCAGCAATTATCAATCCAATCCGTCTATTTTGTACACATTTGTCTCATTTCATCCAATGCCATGTAAGCAGCTATTCTAACTGGGTATCCAAGCTCCACACTATTTGTCGAACATCTTCTTCTTGTACAACAATTTGACCTGTTCCAAATGATCAAAAGCGTCAATTTTCTAGTGATTGAGCAGCTATACATCCATAAGTCAGCAAATGATCTTCCTCACTTTCAAGCAGCTTCCTAATAAGCACCGATTTCCAAATCAAGAGACACTTTACATCCATCAGACCCTGATACTCCTGCAAGTGAGCAGCCATCTCCAGCTCAATCTCGTCACTTGATTATTAAGGTTGGCAAACTCGTTGATGCATCACGTTTTGGCAAAACCGAGGTTCTCAATCATTAGCAATCTTTATCAGCTTTACTGGCAGCAATTCCAATTGGGTATCCAAGCTCCACAACTATTTCTCGAACATCTTCTTCATGTACTTTCATTTCCTCTAATTTCTTGAAGACTAATAGAGCTGTTCTTCGTTCGCCTGAATCCACATGCTATCAAGCTCGCTGATGTCCACCTATTTACATGTCCCTTCCACTTTACATCCATCAGATCCTGATACTCCTGCAAATGAGCAGCCATCTCTAGCGCAATCTCGTCACTAACTTGTCAAGGTTGGCAAACTCGTTGATGCATCACGTTTTGGCAAAACTGAGGTTCTCAATCATTAGCAAGCATCATCTTTATCGGCTTTAACTGGTAGCAATTCGTCTATTTTGATAGACACATTTGTCTCATTTCATCCAATGCCATGTAAGCAGCTTCTCTAACTGGGTATCCAAGCTCCACAACTATTTGTCATACATCTTCTTCATCTCCCTTCAATTCCTCTAATTTCTTGAAGACTGATAGAGCCGTTCTTCATGAGCCTGAGTCCACCTGCCATCAAGTTCGCTGATGTCAACCTATTCGCCTGTCCCCACTTCAATGAACTACTGTTGGTGAACTTGTTCTTCAAAAACCAACCTCTCTTTAGTCTTCACCAACTTTGTCATAGTTTCATTCCCAACTCTTTAGGTATTCACGGACACTTGAGCTTCAAGTTTCTGCAATGAAAATCACTCAGTCATCATTGTCATGAAATGTCTCGGGAAAATCATGGTTCGGAGAACTCCAAAAAGGGATCGCAGGTCGTAACAAACGCGCATACTAAGCTTTTATGATCGTAACGCCGCTTCAGAACTCATCGTATAGCCTCTAAACAAACCACCTAGCGTTTCTGCATCCCTCAGTTTTGATGATGAACTACGAATTTCTTTGTTGCCAGATGGCACACGGCACATGGTCCGTACTGGTCAAACACAAAAAATAGGTGAAGGTTCAACTCTAATATTTTCTGAACCTTCTGCGCAGCTAAAATATTCGCGAAACGGTTTGAAAATAGTAGATAATGATAATAATAAATAGGATAAGGAGATATTAACAGACAGACGTCTCGAGACCAAGGTGACAGCTGAGTTCAATACCCAGCTATTCTGGTACATGTCGCAGTAACAAATTTCCCTGTCGTAGCCTGTACTTCGAAGGTTGAAATTTTTTCAATCGAGTTTCCCGGTCTTATGTTCCCAATTGAGTGTTTTCACTATCGTGTTACTGACTTCTGTTGAAAGCATGATTGCAACATGAATCAGAATCACTGTACTTCTCTGACTGATGTTTGTATTTTTTTTTTTTTTTTTTTTCAATAATGAATCTTTGGAATATGAAAAAAATGTGTTAACCCCTATCAAAATTTGATGTTTTATGTTTCAAGGTACGTAGAATCCAAAAATCGAATTAAAAAAAAAATAATTAAAAAATCCGTCCGTCCGCGGCACTTTGCTTAGTTACCATGGACCAAAATGATTGAAATTTGGTATACCGGCTCCATTCTGAGTCTAGCTGTGCCCCGAAGCTTGGCGTTACTGCCAGTCTTCTCTAGGGGTACAAAATAGGGGATGCAATTTTCAAAACGACTTAGCTCGAAAACCTCAAATGGAAAGGTGTATTTTTTCCATCGATTTCAACACAATTTTAAGCGTCGAATGAGACCTCGAGGAGAATTTTAGGACCAAACGTTCGCTCCCTGAAAGGACAATAATAAATACATTAATAAATTGTCTAAAATTACAGGTACACTGTATTTGCCTTACGACTTCAATTATGTTTCTTCTGAGTCATTATCTTTCAGAAAAAAATTCAAAAAATTGATGATGATTCCCCATCGGCTACTCAGCCTGATTCTATGTCAGATTTTACAAGATGAATCCAATGCGCCCCTCATCTCCAGGAAAATATTCCGAGTAAAGTACTTAACTATTTGAGGAAAATGTTCTGAAGAAAATATTCTGAGTACAGTATCTGACGATAGTAAGTCTGAGTACCTATGTATAGTATAGTACAGTAGGAGGCATATCAAGTCTATTTGAGGAAAAATCTTCTGAGTAGCATCCAAGGATAGTAAGTAGCAGAAAGCGGCTTTGTTTTCGATTCCATGAACTGTATTTTGATTTCTTGCACACGTTTTGATTATTATCAGGTACTATAATAATTTAGTACTAACCAACTTAAGTATGCCTACGTTAATTGATAGGTACCTATCTACCTACTTCTGTATTATGGATTATAAACGGGATTATATTAAAATAAGAATTGAGCCGTAAAAATATGTTCCTATATTGTATCAATATCTAGAGCTTAGGGTTGTATCAGTGTAATTGAATATGCACCAGAAGAGGCTTTCAGTCCAAATGAAGATAAGGTGGTCCGATAGCGCCTTTTGATTGATCGAGTTTCAACTCCTTTCTCCATTGTCCCGACTCGCCTCATTACTAAGGAATCTTCTTTATCATCTTTTGTCATGAGCTTGAACCATCCATCCTCAAGTTATTGTTCTACAGATCCCTTCATAGCCTTTTCAAGCTAGGCCTGCCATCCTCGGGCTCCTTGCCTAGCTCCACCTTCCTCAGGTACGAACCCCGCTTTTATAGTCTTTTCATCATTCTTTGGCCCTTTTCATCATTTCGTTCTATTGTTGAGGCTCTAAGGGATGCCTTCGAGATGGTTCGATCCATTAGCAGGTCCATTCCATTCAAGTTTAGGCGGATTTTGGTCATAATCTCGAGCGTGGAGCCGGGTTTACACTGGTAGCTGTACAACTATATAGCTGCTCTACAAAAACAAAAATTGAAGAGTGCAGGGGAGAACCGGGTGATATCCTTCTTTTCTGATAAGAAAACCAATTTTATAGTTCAGCAAATTCAGTGGCACGTAGATATAAGTCTTGCATGCCTACTGAATGATTCAATAGGTTCATACAGTACCTAGTCATTATTGCATTATTTTTTGTACCTTCAGGAATTTAATAACAAAAATTCAGAGTAAGAGAAAAGAACTGATTGCGGACAAGTTGGCAACACATTGAGACATGTTCATGTCGCTCAGTGGGTATCTCCCCTCAGCTGATCCCTGAGCCCATTTTTTGACTCAGCTGATCTCGGAGCTCAATTTTTGGCTCAGCTGATCTGGTACCTCAATTTTAGACTCCGCTGATCTCGACCGATTTTGGGTGAAAGAAACACTAAACTCCTGCCCCCTGCTACCCTCTGGTTAGTTCTACTTCAGCGATACCGGATAACATTTTTAAAATTAAATTTTTTTTTTGCTTCTACTAGCGTGCTTCATATTTTCTTACCGATATTTAATCATATTTTTATCACAATTCCAAACTGAAAACTCCAATCAACTTTGTACAACTACATTGGGGAACTTGCAATTGTAATTATTGTAATTTCAAAGATCTTAATGAGGGCTTTCCGAAAAGGTGCTATATGAGGGGTACCTGACGATTGAAAGTTACCGATAATGGGTCTTGTAATTTGAACCTAACTGACTTCACGCGCAGTCACAATGTCAGAAGAATCCAAGTAGTTGTTTGGATCGTTTCAACGTAATAAATAATATGTCCGTCTTTCTTTCCTAGTCAATATAAAAAGATCCAAGAACCCTGGATTCTTTATGGGTACTGGGTAACACAGCACTCGGAGCGTTGGTGTCCCTGTCAGGCCTATAGCCTAAGCGCATTCAACATGCTCTTAAACAAAGTTGCGATGCAACAAATTATACAAATATACAATTATTCAAAAATACAATTTCATCATAGACAACAATATACAAGTCTAAGGAGAAAGAAGAAGTAGAAAAGAACTCTTACAATTCATGCCTGTCAAGGCGAAAGCCAAAGCACTTGAATGAGATCTGACTGATGTATTTTAGAATTTTAATATTTTATCTACCTCTTGCGATTTGCGACAAATATTTTATGACTGCGTTTATTACTTGTTTCTTCAATAAAACCATTTAGTCCTGTTGAAAATTATATACATCTCGTTTCACTGAAATTGTAAAAAAGGCCAACCCTCTATTTGTCAATTTTACCAAAAAGAACCACACTACGAATGCAATTTAAAAAACAGTGGAGTTTTGGACGTATCAGAACATCCAACTCGTATTTTGCTAATAAATGTTTGTTGATTGAATTTCTCCAAATAATTATTGGTAGGATTTAACTCAATTATTCACTAACTCATCAAAAACGCTTGCATACGAGTCTGCAACACATTGGGACATTTTATGCCTTTGGTTCCCACCACTCAGCTGATCCAGACCCTGGGCATCGTCAAGTAAATGTCCTAAAGAGGCTGCATACGAAATTACAGCTTCCTAGAATGTAAAGCATAAATTAGCTTTGAGAGCCACTCAGCTGATCCGGACCCTGGGTACTGTCAAGTAAAGGTCCTAAAGAGGCTACATACGAAATTACAGCTTCCTAGAGTGTTAAGCATAGAAACACCCAACTGAAAATCATCGTAAAATGTAGGTAACGCTTTTCGATGACACTTTTTCGTGACAGTTTTTTATTTTAATGTGCCAAAGCAAACACATAAAATGTCTAAAATATTAAGACTCATTTTTAAAATCTGTTATCAAATCGTGAATGGTAGTCCTGTTTCATAATATTATCACACGTTTCCGAAATTACAGTTCATCAGCCTGTGCAGGACAGCCAAAAACAGAAAATCTCAATTTTCTCGAAATTACTTGGTAGAGGATTGGATCCAAATTGCTTATCTGCGTACTATCCCACGGATACCAAATTGGCTGTTGTAACCGAGGTCGTAGATTCTGATTCTGAATGAACTTCGAGGGCTTGGCGGCCTCCCTTGCGAAAGGCTGACCCGATTCCCGGCCTGTTGGGTCATTTCTCCTTGGCTTCTCATGCACCTTCCCTGCCTCGCTAACGTGTGAGCGTGTGTTTACACTGACTGCGATGCCCGTGTGGGTTTCTGGTTGGTGAAAAAGGAGAGAGGAAGTCATTCTTCGACCGTTTCCCTTTCTCTCGACCCCTTCGAACGGGAAACGAGTCAAAAGACCAAAACAACTCTCGAGAACGTGGTGTGTAGGAGTGTTGGTGTGCAGGTACGATCCCTAGTCCTTGTGTAGGTCATCTGTATAGCAACTATGTAGGTGGCACGCTTTCGCCATATTAATAGTGAGCCATTATAATAGTGTTCTCGAACGGAGAATCTCCCTCTCAGACGAGGATCATGGAAAGTGGCTAGAAAAGTCAAGCAGTACCTAGGTATGACTTATTGAGAAGGTTAAACTTATGAAAGTTCCATTCATGCAGCATGAGTTAATGAGCGACTTTTCAAAGAATCATTTCAAACGATTTAGTGGATTATTCTCATGGAAAATTTCACGCTGATTTCGAATATACCATGTATGTTCCAATGTTTAAGATGGTAATTTACCTACACAAAAACCTCAAAACACACGTTTTGACTCTGAATTTTCAAAATTCGAACCCTTTGTTCTATTGGGACGGGACAGGCCCTTTGTCACTTAGACCAAGGTTGATCTATTGTGACACAACCCTTGTACCAACCCTTGTATGTACCAAAAATTCTGGCCAACGAACTCATCCATTCTTTTGATATTGATATTTTGGAAATTTTTAGCTCGATTCCAGGGTCAGATATCGTCTGGAGTGACACATATATATCTATTTTTAAAAATTGTGAAATATCAGGAATCGTTTTAGAACGGTCCGAAACGGATTTCCATGAAGACAATTCTCGGGGCGATGCAAAAAAGGGAAGTCGGAAAATTCTCAAATCTGCACTTTTGGCCGCGGGAAATAGTCATTTCCCGACAAAAACTAAGCTCTTATTCAAATGTACGAAATTTCGCAATGATCCCGAATGTACCATATCTTCCTATACTTAGGTAGGTACCTAAAATAGCTACCTAATTCCGAAAACATCGAAAAACCTAGAAAATTCACATTTTTGACCATTGACCCAGCCCAAAAATATCGAAATTTTTCGAAGTTTCATGTTTTTTGGACTTTTTAGTTCTGAAGACGAAGAACCTACCTTTTGGTCGTAGGTAAGATAGTTTGTGGTAGAATCGTTCCATAAAGTTAGATATTGACCAGCTTTACCTACATGTTGTAGGTAGATATTGATACTTCCTATACCTATGTATACTCAAGGGACCTACAACGAAATTGTTTGCTGTGGTCTAATTTCCAACAAATAAAAAAGTCCCATTCATGCAGCATGAGTTGATGTGATGAGCGAATTTTCGAAGAGTGATGTTAACCGATTTGGTGGGTGATTCTTATAGGACATTTCAAGCTGATTCCGAATAAACCATAATGTTCCTATGTTTAATAAGGTAATTCACACCGAAAACCGCAAAACACGCGTTTTTTAAGTAATTTTTGACTCTAAATTTTCAAAATTTGAAAGCGTGGAGTGGGTAATCCAAAAATTGTGGCCAGCGAACTCATCCTTTCTTTTGATATTATTGATCAATCAATAATTTTGAAATGTTTTCAAAATGGAAATTTTGAAAAATTTGCATTACCTATTTAAATTTTGAAGCCATTGCAATAGCTTCATTTTCTTCGAAAATTCGCCTGAAATGAAAAAACTACGTAAATCATAGTAGGATCAGTAAAGAAAGGGATTCATACCTTCACTAGTTCAGTTATTTTTCTGTCTTCTAGCACTATCTCCGACTTCTGAAAGTCTACCCCGACTTTATCATACCTTCCACTATCATCATGATTACTCCAGTTCCTCTGCCACCCACGACGCAATGCTCTCGTGATGGACACCGATCTTCTCATGCTTGGTAGCCCGTTAATTATCAGCATCGGATTACCTGCTCCTTCCTGTTTACTAAACAAGTTTGCTGGATCTTGTGTTTCAAACTTCAACCACATCGCCTCAACTCTACACTGCCGACTCATCACTATGAAATGAAACAATATTCGCTCCAGGAAAATCTTCACAGTTGAATCTTAATTGCAAATAATCAAATTTATTTTTATCGTTTTCCACCAGGACAAAATGAGGCACTGCGATATCTGTCTGACCGAGGAATCGAGCTAAAAATCTGAACAAATTTCATAATGCCAATAATATTAAAACAAAGGTTGAGGTCGTTGGCAAGAATTTCTGGAGTACTCCAAGGGTTCAAATTTTGAAAATTTAGTCAAAAATCGCTAAAAACGCGGTTTTTGAGGTTTTTTGTGTAAATTACTTTCTTAAACATAGGAACATGAATGGTATAATCGGAATCAGCGTGAAACTTCCTATAAGAATCACCCACCAAATCGGTTAAAACGATTCTTTGAAAATTCGCTCATCATCTCATGCTGCATGAATGGGAGTTTTTTCATTGTTCCAGTTAGTTTGGTGGTTACTTATGGCAACCTTCAGCGGATTTTGGTTGTCTTAACTCAAGTCATTTACTGAGAAATGATCATCTGAACTAGGGAAAGACTACAAAAAAAACCTGCTTTAAAAACTTGAGCAAAACATCTAAGTACTCGGCCGTGCTGGAAACTTGTTCTTAAAGTAAATTAGCTCTTCAGGGGAGAAAATGCGATGAGGACGGTCGAGTCAATTACGTAGGCGGGGTGACTGTTCCCAGAGGAATGTGCACAGGAAACCGCGAGTTCCTACGGGTCGAGAAAGGCCCTTCACATTCCCTTTGTTGCTTTGTTCGACCCTCTTAAGTTTTCTCGTCTTCTTTTTAAGTGGACGAGGTACGTTAACCTCGAGATTTATAGACGGAAAACCGAGTTGCGGGAACTATAAACATTAGACAAAGACAATTTCCCAAACAACTAAAAGACGTACTACGAAATAAAAATTCCAGAATAACTTCTTTGAGTAACTTCTTTAAAAAAAACTATACGTATAGCTCCCTGCCAAACTTGAATAGAGAAAAGAATGGCAGGTTTGAAATATTTTTAAATAATATCAGGACCATAATATTATATATGGCAGGGGACCGCTTTAGGAGCTAACTCACAATCCCAGACAATTTCATCAAAATCTGAACATAGGTGATTTCGTGTAGATTCTCCCGGGAGAAGGACATACCAGCCCAAATTGTCCAGAAACTTTGAAATCCCAAATGCGAGTGGAACTGTTGAAAATATTATTATTTTATTTTTATTTTGGAAATAAGGTTTTTTTTCTATATTGAGAAACCATAATTATTTTTGACAAGAAGTACCTACCGGCTTCCGATAGGTAGGTACTCGCTTTTCAGAATTGTGGTGGCGACACTTTTTTTGTGGGAAAAATTTAGAAAGTATAGATTTAGATAAATAGGTACTTTTCCGACATCATGCTAGATTCCAAAGGTTGATAATTAACCTTAATAATAATAATGATAATAATTGTAATTATTATTGAAAATAATGAACCAAAAACTGATTATTAAGGAGGTAGCTATCTAAATAGAAAACGAAAAAATTGTTTTAGAGTCTTGGTTGACCGATACGTAGAACTTAAATAACTTTCCCACCTCGTATTAGCCACAAGCCACATCCTGCAGTGCTCCGTCACATTCAGACTGTCTCTATGTCGGATTGACCTCGACCTATAGCTATACCAGACAACCTGTACAAAGATAATGACTAATAGGAATAAAGAAACGCTCAGCCTTTTCTGGAGGTCGGACAGTGCAGGTGTGCATTCCTGCGGTAGATTCACAATAGAACCAGGCGTTCCAACTTCATTTCATGAGTCTACGATAATGGGCCTAACAAGGTGGCAGAAATTGAACAAAACCTTTCCATCTTCTATTCCAAACCAAAATTCCAGTTACACCTACCGGACTTCTCTCCTCTCCATGTTTACAACTTTTCAAGGGTACCACCATGGAAGTACCCTTCTTCCATGGGGTACCACATTAGTTTTTGCCTTATTTAAAACATACCTATAGACATGCCCAACATTTCCTATAGTAAGTCTGGGCCTAACTCGAGCAGGAAAATAAAGAATGAAGATTATTGCGATTAATTTAATTTTGTTGAAAGAGACGGGACTGGTCAGGTCTCAAAGACCTTAAACCCAAAACCTAGCTGAGGAGAAAACTTGAAATGTTGTATACATTTATGATGTTTTTGTACTGTAAATTTTGATTGAATACACTATATTGAATTGAAGTAGATCATGTTTAAATGCGATAAAAAAAAATACCCAAATAGAAGGTAAACCCGGATATTTATTCCTCAAATACACAGATTTAAAAAAAAAAAGTAGGACATACTAACCTCCGGAAACCAACACGTACACGCCACTGGTTTCGCATTCAAAAGCTCCCTCAAAATAAATAAAATTTCATGAAACAGGTACTACATACCTACCAATGTATATGTGAATAAGTTGATAACTTTCCTAAACCAACAGCTCTCAACCACACAAAAATTAATATTATAATATCACGAATAATAATATAACATTCGAAGAGCCCTAAACCTGACATCTCTTCAGAAAGTAAAGTGTTGTCAACCAATAATGCTTTATAGGTTCCAAAAAGCCAAAAATATAGAAGCTTATTTCAGATTTCCTCGCCTCGTTCACGAACCATATTTTTCATTTGAGTGAGTAGTATGAAATGTGATCGTTGCTTGAGTAGCTATAAGTCCCTTATGCCACTGATACTAACCCGTAATGCTAAACTGGAAACGCTATTATTCTCTCGTAATTCGTAATCTCCATAAAATAAACTCGAGAAACCCCAACATTTGAAAGGTGTTGAGATTCAGGACTAACCAATGCCGCGGAGGCTCTGGGAATGAGGAATTTTGAGGAGGCACAAGAATAGCCGGGTGGTGACGCGACGGAGTACACCTGACGGGATGCTCATCTCTCCTTTTACTGTGATCATCAGTTACCGTACATCATCTGTATTGCTTTACATAATATTAATGAGTACACCGCTAAATCAGAAACTGAGTTATTGACATTTAAGTTTTAGCTTTAGGTCTTATTGGAAATTGCGCTAGTTTCGTCGTTGTAAATCGTAAAGCTCCCTGCACATATATTTCACTTAAGTATTTTAACAATAGGAAATTATCATCCTATTGATTCATTCAACATTTTAGGCGATTTGGGTAAATACCCTGAGACAGTGAAAGAACCTGGGAAACATGAGTGCGAGACTGCCTACTGAACCCCAACTTTTGGTTCAAGCATTAACTAAGCAGAGTGGCGCAGTGGAAGCGTGCTGGGCCCATAACCCAGAGGTCCGTGGATCGAAACCACGCTCTGCTAGGAAATTTTTTTTTTGCTTCGATCGTCACGAAAGAATGACATTCAAAATGGCAGTTCATATACACATACACGATTTAGAAAACTATTGGGTCAAAAAAAGTCAAAAGAAATTTTGTACTCGGGCCTAATGCATTTCTAAGTTCTTGAACTGTCTGGTTCCGCCTGTCTGTCTATGGCCAATTCCTTGTTCTGGGCAAAACTTCTCTACTTACACAAAAAATTTAAACTTCTCTCCCAGTTCAATTCTGTACATATTTTAAATATTAGTTAAGTGTATCTCTTTAGTAAGTTTTAATAGATACTGTAAAAAACAATAAGTGATAACAGTGCAATCTGCCACAATTCGCTCTACCTGTAAGGTAAGACCCCTTTTGTTCCAACTTTGACTTCTCACTGAACTTGTAGCTATAATACAGTACCTACTTATAGTTTTTGTGCTAATTATGTGATAGGAAGGTATGAATAGGGTCCACTTGATGGATGTAAACGTCACCAAAGAATAAATATTTTGGCTGAAGTAAGGTGGTTTTATTTAAAAACAAAAAACGTCTGCCAAGTTGGGTGTGGCACATAGCTTCCTCGTATCCATAACATGACTGTATATATAATATATAAATCATCAAAGGGATTATTAGTACCTGCACCATCCCTGAAAATTTCATAAAATTCGGATGTAAATTGTGGAAGTTATGCGTGTGGCAAGGATTCCCGGACACACAGACAGACAGACACGAAACCAAAATTGTTCAGGAAGGTCTAAAACGTAAAACGCGAGTTGAAATTTTGATTTTGGAGCCAAAAAATTTTTCACTTTTCACAAGTGAAAACAATGCTTCCGCTACCTTGGTAGACTCGGAAGCAAAACCCACAATCATTTCAACTATCCAGCCGGGAAGATAAATATCCCAACAACTCAACCAAAACTTACAATCCGATTTTTGATTAAATTATCAGGGATTGTCGCAATTGTGCTGGTTAGCCTCTAGACAGCACCCTACGAATTACAACGCTGTTGGACCAATGGACGCATGTATACGGATGCATAAACGTGAGTTTCCTGAAACACTGATTTATCAAGATCTAATGGCCCAATTCGGGAATTATCGTGTACGAGAAAATCCAATTTTTTCGGCCTTTGTATCATTATTTGGAATAAAATGACACTGTTGATTAAAAAATAAATAAATAATAATTTAGGTATCGCTCTTGAGAAACCCTTCCCTAGATCACACTGAAAGAACTGAACCGAAAAAGAATGCGCTGAGATCGCATCGAGAGAAGTGAGAATTAGAATAATTTACATAATTATTTAAAAATTAATTAATAATACCTACCTCATAATTAATTAATTCAGTAAATTATATTCTCACTAATAGGAGCCTGAACAGTGCTGGGCTTTGGAATGAGTTTTGTTTGGTTGGCATCTTGGACCGATTTAGCCAATGACAGATGGACACCCTTTTCGACTTCACTTTCCCGCCATAGGACAAAAATAAATATTTCAATAGATTTTCTAAAATTACTGATACATTATTTTTGCCCTACGACTTCATCATTTTTTTTTATTCTGTTATCTTTCAGAAAAAAGATTTTAAAAAATTGATGATAATTAATATTTAAAAAAAAATTAAATTAAATTAATGATAAATTGGAGGAAGGTTGTGGATTTTGATGACATTTTCAGGGATTGTTCGGTTCAGCCCTGGACGGTATCCTATCCAACGACATAGGTGCCTACATGCTTCAGCAGTGAAATGGTATTTATCAAATTGAGACTTACACACAAAAAAAAAAAAATCGACTTGATCAATGAAGCACCGGAATACTGACCTCCGGAGAACCCGTTGGATTTCAGTGAATGGATTTGATTCGTCAGAGTGATGTGTAGCTTTCGAAGTTCAGCCTCCACTTTGGCGAGCCTGACTTCCAAACCGTACAGATGCACTGGCATCATAGTGGTATCACAAACAAATGTCCAAAATATATATATCCGTCATAAACAACTACCTATTTGAAACATGACAAGAGTTATGAAACATGCCGGGTCGGGATTAGGTATGTTATGAAAGTAGGTAACACAAGGTGGTAAGCTCAGCACAAATCGAACAATACCTCCGTTTTTACGTATACTTATTTTAGTGCAACCACGAGGGAAACTAAACTAATAATAGTCCTGTATATCGGTTTCTGAGATATGACTTGCTTGTAAGATAGGCATTTTTTTTTTTTTTTTTTTACAAATTTTACCGACATATTCATATTTTTTCAAATTGGAATATGCTAGGAAGGTAAGTTTAGGTGCTTGTTATGATCTTACCACCTTGTATTCCCCTCTCACAAGACAATAACGTCGCGGCAAGCGTTTGGATACTGGATATTCAGATGCCATTGCAGCTTCCTCCAGACTTCATAACAATAGATGGAGGCGGGAGTTACAAGTGGAAATCCGATACACCTACCAGCATAAACGAAGTACCTTCGCTTTCACTCTTGCAATATTATTGATTTTGGTTCATAATTTCCTGTAATAACCTAAAAACTAAATTAATAATAGCTATATTGTTTTTTGCGACTAAGTCTACCCAAGGTTGAGAGGTGAATCAATAACAAACTGCTCATTCCAATCAGAGTTGGGCACATTTTTATTTATAAAAATAAGGTTGTGAATTAATTCACATCATGCTTTGTTTGTGAATGTGAATTAATTAACATTCTCAACTTTTTCTTAGAATTAAATTAAATTAAAAAAAAATTTGTCAATAATTCACAAAAAATGTAAATAATTACAAGAAAAACCTGTGAATTTTTTAAATTTACAAATGATCTCTGATTTTTTTAAATTCACAACTAAATATGCGTATGTTTTTAATTCACAAATATATATGTAACTCAGACCTTTAATGCATGGCAATTTTCAGATGTTTTTCTTTACGGATTTTGAACTTAGTAATCAGAACCAAATTGTCGTGACCCACAGGTTTCACTGGAAACCTACAAAAATTGTATTCATCGGCTTTTCTCAGAGAATCACAAAATTACTGGCCAGCAGACCCGCGAGAAATAGAATTACCGCAAATTTTATTTTAATCACACGAAAAATCACAAATTATTATTTGTGAATTACAATAATTCACAGATTAATTTGTAAATTTAAAAAAATTTACAGATTCATTTGTGAATTTAAAAAAATTCACAGGTTTTTTTGTAATTATTTACATTTTTTGTGAATTATTCACAAAGTTTTTGTGAATTTAATTTGATTTACAGAAAAAGTTGTGAATGTGAATTAATTCACATTTACAAATAGGTGAAGTATGAATTGATTCACATTCACAAACAAAGCATGATGTGAATTAACTCACAACCTTATTTATAAATAAAAATGTGCCCAATTCTGATTCCAATAAACTCAAAATTTCCAATCGCATTTCACGTTTTAGATCTTCCTGAACATTATTTGGAGGAAAGTTGGGGCTGGCCCATATAAGTTGTCTCATTCACTCTGTGGGCTGGACTGTAGATCTTTGAACTTGGTAGTGACCATTGAAATTTTCAAGTGTATCATTGATATTTATCAGTTTCAAAGAGTATAGTTTTTTCTAAACTCTGGTCCGTTTGGACACATTAATAATAAACATGATTATGTAGGTGCTAAGGCAAGAAAAGTCCTTGTTTTTTTAAATTAAAACTGTATTTTACTATGAGGAGCTTTCGATCAACCCTATGGTTGTCATTGCCAACTCTAAAACATAGAAATGAAATAACATAGGTAGGAAGTAAGGTTAAAGGCAGTGGTACACTAATGGTGAAGTACCATTAGTACCTTCCTTTTCTTTTTATAGTAATTTAAAATCATCATTAGTGTACCACTGCCTTTAACCTTACTTCCTACCTATGTTATTTCATTTCTATGTTTTAGAGTTGGCAATGACAACCATAGGGTTGATCGAAAGCTCCTCAGAGTAAAATACAGTTTTTAATAGAAAAAAACAAGGCCTTTTATTGTCTGACCACCTAAATAATGTAACTTAGAAAAGTCCTGACAACCAAAATACGAATTAACATGATGATAGTCAACTGCTTGCTCAAGTTATTAAATACGAAGAAGCTAAGTGCCCACATGCGTTTGGCAGGCATTCTCAAACTGCCAATAATTTAGGATAATAACATTATACTCATAATTCGACGAACATTTCGATGATCCGAACAACAGCCAGAAGCATTGCAGATGACCCGATTTATTATAGAGGTAGGTACACCTGTTCATACAAACGACCTTAATATTTTTATGGACGTGCCACATCACTGAACAGGTATCCCATTGTTCATCGTAGTGTCAGGGACCCCTGATTCCAATCTCCAACGCTGACGCAAATCAAATCAAATTATGAAGTTGTAGAAACCCATTTCAATAAAAAGAAACCGGAGTTGATGAAAAACGTTTCTATTTCCGCGAAAATAATGAGTAACAAAGTTAAATCGATATCAACGGTTAGCCGATAATCAGTAACAAACAACAACAGAAGATACATCAGAAAGAGGACAACTTAGTTACAGGAGAAAGGGAGCTTTAATTCCATTGGTCGAGAAAATTGAAGGGGCTGAGAGGAATACCCAATCACGTGCAGGCAAAGTGAAAGGGTTGGAAGGGAACTTGAATCCTATTGGCTGAGAGAAGTGAAAGGGGCCGGGAGGAATAACCAAGGGCAGACATAGTGAAAGGGGAGCTCAAGCAGTCGTGAAGTACCTACATTATAATTTGTACGGCTATGTAGGGCTAACTGTTACTTGTTATAACAAGGATACCTATTATAAAAGGAAGTTGCATTCTGTAGGTTGATTTTGAATAAAACATAAAGTGAAGACCTTGTTGATTTTTAATTAAAAAAAATAGAGACCTCCTAATCCCTTAGTTCGCAGCTCCGCCAAGAATATCGATCGTCAGACTTGGAGAGTTGACTCAGCAGTCGGCATTATAATATGCAGTCGCGTTGATAGAAGTTGACCCTCTCCTTATCGTTGAAAAAAGGATGTGGCAGACCGCTCACTTCCACAACCTGATAATGAATTACGTACATTTCGTTTCACCAGGGGCGGCTCTGAGGAATCCGATAACGTGAGGCCAAGATACATTTTTAGGGTGAGATGAATGTGAAATACTGTTAGCAAGTTCTAGGGAACGAAATTACCTCTACGAATTTACTTTCCCCCTTAGAATTGAAGTACTAGCGTGAAACGCTGATTTAATGAGTAATCCTCTCGAGGTAGAGCAACTAGCGAAATTCTATGAAGTCTATTTCTCTATCGAACGACCGCAGGAGATATACCCCCATCCAGAACAATAGATAGTAGAGTAGTAGAATTTTGCTGTTAAGTTCCCTAGTATTTCTTTATCAAGTAATATAAGACACCAGGAGATATACCCCATCCGTTAAAATATACTTGGCTCGGAAACTGAATTTATTGTCTAGATATTCTAGGCTTTGCTTATGTACAAAAATGATATAAGACCCCAATGGATATACCCCTCATCATGCATTATACATTTTGGTTCAGAAGCAGTATTTACTTCTAGTGAATTTAAAATTTAGAAGTCTTCACGTATTTACCGTGAGATAGGTTTTGCATTGGACAACAGAGGAAGTGAGAGATAGTGATAGGTAGAGGGGTCTAGCCGCCGCATGGAATACCTTAGGTCCGAGGCCTGTCCCTTATGTACTTCTTCTCTTCCCCTTTCGTCTAGGGTCAGGTCAAAAAGCTGGGGTTTTCCCAAGGGCCCGGACTGAGGGTTTTTCCCGATGGCAGTGACCTTGTTCTCAAGTTTATTTATGATTCGTATTCTGATATAAAAAATTCACAACACGAGTGATACGACAGTGGATATTACTATCATGTATGGTACACGACAGGCCACAGTGGAAGAGGGGGCATAAATAGCAATTTCGAACATATAGTAGGAAGAAATCACTGCCACGGCAATATCCATGGTTGTCAGGTTTCTATCTTGTAAGTAAGTAGGGCTGACGAGAGCCATTTCAACAGCAGTGTCCATGCTTCCTTCTGGAGCAATAGAAGTGCCTGAAAAAGAGTAATTCCCAACTCTGCTTGAAGAGGAGGTTCTATAGGAATATGTGGGAACCACATCTCTCCATTTTAAAAATGAAAATCCAATAGAAACCAAAAATATAATCTTCATTCGTTCTTTAGATCTCAACGGTGTCTCATTTCACAGAAATAATTTATCAGTTTTTGTAAGGTGAAACCTCAAAATACTAAACCGAACACCCAGCTTTTCCTAGTATTACGGAGGTACTCGTTTTTACGCTGCTATTTATATTTTGTTGGTGTACCGAGCTATAATTTCAATGCACGTTTCAACAATCGAGTGGCTGGACTGGTTGGTCGATTCTGATTATCTAATGGGCTTCGCGTTTCCTCTTCGGAGGGTCCAGGAAACGGGTTCAATCGGATGTGGAAGGGAAGCGTTTCCTACGACAGCTTCCAAACCGAAATTGCGTCACACAGACTTGTCCTGGTCCAGACTACCTGGTCTATACACAGTCCACTACCTTAGATCCTGTAATAGCGAATTCTCGAAGAAAATTCGTGCAATTTGGATCCCCACAAAAATCCGATTTAAGAGCCTATTCTGAATCGAACCCTGAAATTGAACACCCAAAGTGGATAGGTAAATAAAATATTAATGCACGTTCCTCTCTCCATACCTACTTAAATATAATCACCAAGAACAGTCTAAAAAATACGAAATGGTGGGGAGGTGATATACATAGCAAGAAAACATCAATAAAAAAATCTACAGCAGATTTTGAGAAAAAGGGACAATAGTGACGAAAAAAGTGCCATTCATGCAGCACGAGTTGATGAGCGAATTTCAAAGAATCATTTTAACCGATTTGGGATTCCGAATATACCAAATGTTCCTATGTTTAAGATGATAATTTACACAAAAACCTCGAAAAGCGCGCTTTTTCCTCCTTTCACTCCAAAAATTCTGGCCAACGAACTCATCCTTTCTATTGATTTTATTGACATTTTGAAATTTTTTCGGATTTTCGGAATTCGCATTATTTACATTTTGAAGCCATTGCAATAGCTTCATTTTCTTCGAAAATTCGCTAAAAGTGATTTTTCAGGAGAGCAGTTTGAATTGTACCTTCTACTGAGACCGCAAGGTAACTTCTAATTTCATAAATGTAAATATCTGAAAGTAATTCGGACATAGAAATGTGGTTGGTATCGAAATATTCAAAAATGTTTGTGAGCAGGTACCTAGGTACATTTGAAAATTGAAACATTTTAAAGGGGCGTGAAACGGTTATTTCTGTTTTTTGGGGAGACTACGTTAAATTACCTTTTCCTTCTAAGTACGTAGATAACCATACAAAATGAACATGTCGGTCTATAATCTATCAGTGAATCATTGGAGAGATGAGGGCCGGGCCGTTATGAGAGTCGAAAGGGCGTGCTCGAGCGTTTAAACGGTTCCGTCCCATTTCCGAGTGCGGCCAGTGAGAGCTTCTAGCAATATAATCTAGAGTTTTACCAGAGATTACCTTCACTGACATCCAGAGGACGACGAACCTGAAGGCAGAAGAACAATATAGGTGCACTCACATTCCCGAAAAACTATGGAATCCATCAATGAAAAGTAATGAAGTAGGAAAGCACCCAATTAAATTTACAGTAATTGAATCATTACAGTTACATTACCTAATTAGTAATTATATTACAGTGCATAACCTATAATTTAATATTAAGTAATTTATAGTAATTTGTGATTAAAGTAGTAATCTTTACCTACGTTATTAATCATAGTAAATTAATAGTTACCAGTACACTATGAATTTTACAAAATAAATTAAAAGTGAATGAATAGGTAATTACAATAATTGGAATTAATTGTAAAATGTAATAATTATTCTGGTGGCTATAATAAAAATATTACTCATACAAAATGAAGGTACCTACCTGATTATTATAATTAGGTTTATATACAGTTTTGAATGTACTACCTACCTATGTTGGTAATTAAAAGATAGGTTCCAAGTTGTTGGAAAAAGTACCTACCCAATTAATAGTAACTGGTGAAATATGCAATCCAAATTAATTTATCGTATCTAATTTGGACCATCAGGGTTCGGTCCGTTCTGCCCACTCACTCCAAGCGAGCGTATTACCATAAAATCTGAATCATAAAACGGCTGTTTTAAAACCAACTTCACTAATTTAGGTTTAATCTCCTTCATTTGATAGAATTCACGTAGGAACACGCGTCAAAATGCTGAAGAATCTACTGATTCGCCCACATTTCGTCAAAAATGCCTAACGATAACGACTCCACGGAATATCTTAGCGCAGATTGATCGGATTAATTTATTCCGAAATAAAGGTATACAATTTTTTGTTTAATGTTTTGTTGAGCTCGCTACGAGCCATTTAAGGGGTTTCAATTTTGAAGATTTGTACTATGTAGGTAGTACATAATATCAGATGAAAGTAGCAGAGCTTTGTAGAAAACTGCTTTTTGGTTTAT
>JAEMON010000014.1:2733393-2760979 GCA_030264115.1 Lygus lineolaris
TTCGCTCACCAACTCATGCTGCATGAATGGAACTTTTAAAGTGGCGAAGGAACTGATGAAATTCGTTTTTCCCATTTTTCTCTGCCAATTTTCCACGGATTTTGATGCGGTTTACGACATCCTTGCCGTTGTTCAATTCTCTAGGATCAGCTTCTTTTTTTTCCTTTATTGGCCTCACAAAATCATCGTATTTAGCCATAAAAATTTTGATACGGTTTGCGGCATTCTTACTATTTTATAATTCTCTAGGGGGATGAAGTGCCTTTACGCCAGAGGCACTTTGAAGTGCCCTAGTCAGCTATGTATAATTTTAATTTCGTAAATTTGAATTTTCAGGTTCTTTTTTTTAATTATTAGCCAAATTGGCGTAAAGGCACTTCATCCCCCTAGAGAATTATAAAATAGTAAGAGTGCCGCCAACCCTATCAAAATTTGGCTGGGATCAATGAGAAAAACTGTGCAACGCCAAAATGATTAGGAGAGGGGGAGATTCTCCGTTTTTAAACTCATTGTTGGAAAATAATATACCTACAGATTTGAGGTTTATAGGTAATGTCAGGACAGTAGGTATAAGGTAAAATGGGGAATCATCATACATTTTTTTTCTGAAAGATATAGGCTCAGAAGAAACAGTAATGAAGTCATACAGCAAAAATTGTGTATCTGTAATTTTAGTAAATTTATTGACATATTTATTATTGTAATATGTGTCGTGTAAATGTTTCGTCCCAGGCAAAATAATAAAAAATTATGGTCCGGTTTCAAAGACATTTTCAGAGATTGTGCGGGTTAGTCCGATGACGGCCTCTTTATCAATTTCATCACCATCGGACCCGCTAGTAGCGTGTGAGCATGCGAAAATGTTAATTTCCTGAAACTTCGGTGTCTCAGCTCCTATAATGGACCAATTCCGCTCAAATTGGGAGGGTACTTTGGGGCTGTCTCTAATTACTCTATGAATTTCGTCACGATTGGATTAGTAACAGCTACTGCGCATGCGCAAACTTGAAATTCGTCCTCATACTCTTAACTCCGGAAATACTCTTTTGTATCGCGTGACAAGATGAAACACAACAATATGTTGAACGTTGAACTCACTGAGCAAAGAACCAGTTTCAAAGGTAGGTATTCAACGTTCTCAGGATCGATCCTGTTCGCTTCGTAATAGATTATTCTACTCTTATCAATGGCACAACGAGTTCAGTCGACGACAAAATGCCGAGGAGAAGAGTGAAACATCTATTTAAAGTCTACTCTCTAAAAGATTTACAGTGGATTAAAGGTGCGTGCATTATTTTCACGATTCACAGTAAAATCTCTTCCGTAATACCAGAAAATTTCATTGATGATGACAAGCTCCTCTGATTTTTGATGTGGTTTTTCTATCCTCTTGTGTTACCACTGTGATTTTTCATGCCTCGTCGTGCCATTTTTCGAATTCTGTCTCTTCCATCTTCAAAAGTTCCTTTTCGTCTTCTTTCGCCATTTCGCCGTTTTCACATTGGTGGGTTCAGTTTGCATTTTCTCCGCCCTTTTAGCGTATTTTCGAAGAAAATTAAGCTATTGCAACGTCGAATTACCGAAAATCGTCTTCATGGAAATCCGTTTCAGACCTTTCTCAAACGATTCCTGAATTTTAACATTTTTTCATATGTATATTATATATGGATATAATAATTATGTGCGTATCATTACAGACGATTTCTCAACCTAGGTACGCTCTAAAAAATAAAAAAAAACTTTGCGAAATAACCATAAATCATGACAATTGAGGGGCATCCGGTTGAAAGGGCCTAAGTGCCGAAACCTCAAAAAATGAGATCTTCATGGATTCTATATGTATGTAATAATTCTAAAAGTAATAGTTCTATATCAAGGTAATACTTCTAAAAAGTCCTAAGAGTCCTGTTCTAGACTTAGGCCCTTCTATTTTCTTGCTGTTCCACTTATGGAGAAAAAAATTACCTACATTTTCTAATATAGTTTATCATGAAAACAATTACATAAGACAATAGTAAACAAGATAAGTTATAACAGGAAAAAAACTGACCATGTTACACCGGTTACCAAGAAAAATATAAGTAAATGGAACCTGGAGTCTGGACTTTTTTTGGTCAAAATGGCACTTAAGCCCTTTGAACCTAATGCCCTTCAATCGTGTTGGTGAGTTGGCGTTAGTCTCACTTGAAGTAGAATTTGATAATCTACCACTTTTCTTTTGCCTATAAACAATTTTGGGTGGTTCCAGTGATCGAAAACGTGGTTTTTCTGGGATTTTTAGGTTTTGGGCGCCAATTGCCTATTTCAGGAGTAGGAACATGGGGTTATATTCGGAATCAGCGCAAAATTTCCTATAAGAATCGTCACGCTCATATTTTGGCCAGAAAACCCCCATATTGAACCACTGTACGTCGTGTTTAAAACCAGCCCCTTTCATTGAGAATAACACCAATATTTCAGGCCGATTTGAATACTTTCCCTTTATCCTTCGGGTCGTGTAAGGGAAGTAAAAAGTATATTCGTATTCTTTCACGGCCATTTCCAAGTAGAAATATGATTCCTTATGAGCCGTTGCTTTATACTATTTTCCAACGTGAAGTCTTCTTGTTTTCAGATGAAGAGGAGCGAATTATACGGCTTCCCAGTGAAAATGAGGTGACAGATATGTCTTTGGTGAGTAGATGCACGCTTTGACGTTTTCGTTTGAAAATTTTGCATTATGCCTGTAATGGCTCCCCGGCGTGCTAAACATTTTTTCGTTTGATATGAAGATTTCCAGTCGCATTTTACAATGAAGAACTTGCATGTTTTTTCTTTGTTTTTTTTATTTATTTTTTCTTCTGAAAAAGCAAGATCAAAGAACCAAAAAGAAGGCGTTTTGTGGAGAAATGGTTTTAAATTTCAAAGAATTTATTGAAATTTAGTCTTTTTGAATTCCCACCCAGACCTAACTGACGTCATAAGCATGGAAGTAGAAATGTCCTTCAGACAGTATGACCATCCCTGCAAACTGCCCAAATCCGCGCTCGAACTGTGGTTACTTTCTGATCAGGTTCTTACATTTTTATTGTAAAATTTTGTGATTTCAAAAACTTTTTTTGCAACTATTCAACTTTTGCATTAGTTTTCATTATCGGTATTACGTCAGTTAGGTTCTAGAGGGCCAGCACCTGTTTTTTCTAACATCTGAGATTTTATTCGAGTTTTATACTCTCAGAAACAACTAGGTAAATATTCTTTCCATGCTCCTAATCTTGTTTTAAAGCCCAAAATAACAAGAAACGGGCAACCAAAGAGAAAATTTCTGACCCATGCAAGTTCCCCATTAACACGTTCACTGCGTCTCCAAGAAACCAAACTTCTCACGGGCCTGAAAGGAAAAATCGATTTAGTCTACTTCAATCGATTTAATCGAAATTTCGACTTCAATGATCGATTATAATTTTTTGATCAACCTGACGGTACAATGAGAAGTAGGTACCTTCATGCACTGTCGAACAGTAATATTCGAGTAAGAATCGATTCTAGATTGCTCGATTAGTTTCCCCAGCGACCAAAATTTGGACCTCGTTCGCTCACCGTTTTTTCTCACTGCGGAGAAACCAGTTTGATGAACTGTCCATCGAGACGCAGTGAACGTGTTGAAGACCTTCCCTATCAAATTTGGTTGCCAAATTTGATTCCAAAACATAACTTTACGGCGGAATTTCCAGGGATTTTGTGGGTTCATCAAGTGAAACTTCCTTCGTCTTCTTCCATGTACTTGATTGTCGTTTTTTGGCTTCTTGCTCGAAATGAAGCAACAACGCTTCAATTTTTTGTTGTACACAACGTGGTCTGTTCGTTTATCTAAAAACCAAAATCATGTGACAAATTATGCATCGTTGTGTCGCGATGCAACCCAACTATTCCGGTTTTAGTTCTCTGGTTTAGTGCTGGAAACGATAGCCTTCTGTTATATTCGCCTACGGAAAATTTATTTGGCAGCTGCTGCTATTCTATCAAACATGGTGAGGAGACGGGACTGCAAGGTTAAGTCTGAGGTGAAACGATTTTGATTTGATTGACCTACGTAATGACGGCGAAGTGGTGAACTCTCGTATCTCTAAAATCGCTAAATGAGGCAGGGACGAGGGACGGCTGATGCGTGATCACTTCTTCTTCTTCTTCGCTTCTGTGCTATACGTGAAAACTCGTCTTCACTTTTCAGCCACTTAAGAATGTTTCCCGGCCGCGAGAGCGCTAATATCGCCAGCGCTCAAGTAGGTGGGTGGATAGGTACATCAAAAAATCTCATTTTGGTCAAAACTGGAGATACGAGGAATCACCACTTCACCATCAAGGAACAATGCCATTTACCTATCATGTCCGAGTTTGAAGAAAAAAAAAAAAAAAAAAAATCTGTCCTGCGAAATCAAAATGTTCACTTTCATGTTGCTTTTTGCAGCTTTCTGATTCTGAATTATTTGGGTTATGTGCCTGATTGTACATATCTGGTCCATAATGTTCGTCTTCTTGTTCAAGATGCAGCAAAGCATAACGTCGAACTGTTACGAATCGTTATCACAGACTTCGCTCAACAACTCCAGCGACTGTTTGAACTTCTCCCACCGAGAAAGGGAGGCTGCGTACTTAAAACACGCGGAAATATTTGAAAACTGGAATTATGTAAGTCATAATCATCATTCATCATCATGTCATGATCTTCATTTCGTTCATTTAACATTTTTGCAAAACCGTAGTAAAACCAATATTTCTGACGACGGGAACAATCTTTCATGAAAAATCACGTTTTCGAAATGCCAAATCAAATGAAATATAATTTTTTTGCATGTAAATAATGTCCTGTTAGATAAAAGAATTCGCTACAATGGCGTACTGTGATTGATTTAGTGATTGGTTGTTTCTTTATCTGTAAATGAATAGGACCTGATGGTGACTTCATGATATTATGTCAAGTTCAAAAATGTGACAATTTATAATAAAGCGAGTCTACCATCGTGGCGTCAATTGGCAAGATTGTTGTCATAAGCCTGGTATTAGACCTAAAATTCCACTAGTAATAGGAATACAGTAGCTAACGTACCTATTGGAGAATCGTAACTAGCAAGTCAAGCATTCAAGTCAAGTTGTCTTACATTAAATTTCAGTTTTTATTATTATTATTATTTTTTTTTTTTTTAGAGCGATGAAGAACGAGCATTCTTGCGCCACAGAGTGGAAACATTTTCGAGAGAACAGTGTATAATACATTGTATTCTCGGCCATGTAAGTTGAAGTATGCTTCTCAATTTATGACTACTTCTGGTTCATTTTCTGCCCCTGTAACTAATGTAGGAACTTTCATCTAGGGATGCAAAATCGGTAGCCAACAATCGATTCTGAAAATCATTTCTCAATCGAAAGCTTAAAACCGGGTGAAAAAAAAAATCCATTTTTCAGAATTCGATTTTTCAAAAAACGTATTTACTTACCTAATTTTTTTCTAATTTAAAAAAAATTATGTGAATGTTTTGCTAGTTTGGTATTTCACCTATCAAATTTTGTTGGTAGGTTTTTATTTATTTAATGATCAATAACTAAATGAGACGAACTGCTAACCATGTGACCACAAAGACGACTGCAAACAATAACCTATATGCGGTAACCAGGAAAAACCTACCCAACTTCTTCTTCTCTTTGAATTCTTTGAAATTTGAAGTTATTTAGAATGTGCCATTTCAAAATGATTTAGAATGTGCCATTTCAAAATGATTTAGAATGTGCCATTTCAAAATGATTTAGAATGTGTCAAATTCATTGCGTTTGGCCGAATTTTCAAGGATTATTTCGAATGGAAAGACTTGGGGAGGGGGTTGTTGTAATCGATTTTTGAAGAAAAAAATCGATTTTTGGCTAAAAATTGGAACAATCAATCGATGGCAAAAAAATGGAAAATTGGATATGAAAAATCGATTTTTTTTTTTAATTCAATCAAAAATCGATTTGCACTTATCGTTTGTACTTACATCCCAAAACATCGATGACAATCACAGAGGTAGAAGAGAAATCGAGAGCTCCAGTCGTGTCTGGGTATGCCAAAGAAGATTGTCGAGGAAAGAAAGGAAGAGGTTGAGGCTCAGGTTGCATTGGGACTTCCATGTCAGATTGCCTCCCTA
Source organism: Lygus lineolaris (assembly GCA_030264115.1). Taxonomy (NCBI): domain Eukaryota; kingdom Metazoa; phylum Arthropoda; class Insecta; order Hemiptera; family Miridae; genus Lygus; species Lygus lineolaris. Next base: position 2,739,552 of record JAEMON010000014.1, read on the forward strand.
TATCGGCAGAAAGGATATCAATGTATCGATAATATAGACCACAACGATATCAACACTGAAATATCGGATATTGACCGCTGAATATCGATATTTCAATAATATCGGATATCAATATCCCATCCCTACCTTAAAGTGTTAAACTCGACTCAATTGGCTCTGTTAAGTTCAGCAAATATTCACGAGATCCTACATATTTTTCAGATGTTGATGACTCCGGACGAAATGTTGGGAGCCCGTCAGAAAGGACTGAAGCCCGACGACGCACGCCAAGCTCTGCTTTGTCTCGCCATCGGTTCTCACTGGGATGTGTACAATTTGGCAATTATTATGGCCTTTTCAGAAAAACTAAATGTGAGTTACACTGTTACCCCTAAAAATCCAGTTGAAAAGCTTGATGGTGAAGTGGGTTGTTTTCAATGATAAAGTTATAAACCTTCGTATTATTAACTACAGAATAATTTATCCATTGAAGTTTATAACCAAATTGATGATGCAAGCGGTAGGTATTGGGTTCATCGATTTTTTTCCAGATAGGTACTTGATTTTTTTTTCATTCAATAATACTGCCCTGCTATGGAGAAAGGCAGTAGTGGACCATTTTGGGCATATTGACATTTTTATATCGTTGGATTCGTCTCGAAAATCTCTATCCAATACTACAATGGAAAGCAGCGTACCAGGCGCTAGAAGAACGTTATTCAAGAAAATAGTGTACTGCCTTTAGATTTTTTGGGTAGCGTACTACGGAGAAAAAAAGTGAAGTGAAATGCTACGGGGAAAAGCAGTAAACGTTGAACACACTGCTCATTCTCCGTAGTATGTACCATGGAAATGGGTTGAACTGCCTACGCACTGCTTTTCACTGTAGTAATCACACTATGGATGTTCGCCGTACTGCCCTTCTTACTGCTTTCCTTTGTAGGATCAGGCCATATCATGTAGCAGTGAACGCTTCACTGCTTTTTACCGTAGTACCACGCGAGTTCTCCAGACTGTAAGTCTACCTTTTGCCGGAATAAATCAGTGCGTCCGAATCGCTGGTTTTAAATACATTTTTTAGTCAGTTGAAGATATATTTTAGATTCAAGAGGTTCTAGAAAACTAAATTATAGGCTTCAAGACCTTATAACCTCAGGATGGTTGGTCATGGAATTACTAGAACTGAGGGAGAGGGCTGTAACTTTAACCCTCGATTTCTCAAAACTATGAAATACGCTTGTGCTGCTTTTCTCCATAGTAGGGCAGAATACACATAGATTAATTGGGCAATTGGTTGTAAAAACGTGATTTACTCCTCCATTGTAGCTCAGGATTTTACTTAAATACATCCATAAAAATATAAGAAGTAGGTTGGTAGCTAATTTCATGAAATACAGCTGTTACTAAGCAGATATTAGTAGACTAGTAATATTCAAGTTACTAGTTCAAGGAGTAGGTTCTAAAATCATCTTCCAAAATAACCACTAGCCGAAGCCCTATCACACCTGTGCAGTGGATAACTCAGGAAAGGTGGAAGACTCTGACGGTACTTTCAATCAGTGTCAAAGCAAGTCCGAAACGAGGCAAAAGATCAAAATCTCGACAGGAAAGTGTGACTTTTTCTATGTGTCAATATTCACCTTATTTTTTCCGATAACGTTATTTTGATCCAATATTACGTATTCTATGATAATGTGCTTCTCCCAGCTGCTGGCGTGGCTGAGGATTACTATGGTTGTTCATAAGAATTGATGTACCTATTTACTGCATAACATCAATAGAGTGACTGGGAGATAATCATCCATATTTGGGTTCTATATTGGAAAAAGAAAAAAACACCTTTATAGTTCGTAATGCAGTATTAAAAACTCAAAGCTTTTCTGCTAAATTTCAACTATCATCAGGCAAGCGACAACGAAACGACCAAGGGTGGGATTTCTAGACAGTCCTCTAGAAATTTGAAGTATGGATTCGGCTTGAAGAATCCTCAAAGACCATCTCAAGGTCTCCTTGAAACTCGAGGACCGTTTATAAATCCCGGCCTATGACACCTTCTTATGGATCTTACCACCAGTCTTACCAGTACTGAAAGTTTACCTTCTAAAGGTGTTTTTTTTTTTTAATTTTTCAATAGAGTTCCTAAGAGATCCCACGAGCGATACGAAGATTTGCATCTTATTTTCGTATCGTATTGACTCGGACGAGCATAGTGGAAGCCAACCTTGTCAAAGTTCGTATGCCGTAATTTTTCCGTATCATGAAATTAGTGTCGTATCATAAAGTCACAGTTTTCTTCATGCACGAATACTTGATATTCGATCTCGGTTTATCGTCTGCCAAAGACCTCAACATTGTTTTCAAGTGTACATTGAGCATCAGCTTGAAAGAAATGTGCCTCGTGATCGCTGTGGAAGATAATTCTGCGATACGACGCCACTGATACGAACTTTCCATAGTATCTGAAGTTTATGTATCTTTACGAAGTTTCTGTAAGAGATACTAGAGAGTTCCTTTAGTGTTTTACCTATGAAACTCTTTCTTTAAGAAAGAGGACGACAGTTTGAATGGTAGCAAACACTAGAATGAATATTTTATTGGAAACTCAGGTAAACAAAACAAACATTTGGTAGGTAACAACTAAACTATGATGTGATGTGTAGTGAGTCACTACACTATTCCCCCTTCCCCATGGATGAATGCTGGTTTCAGCCTGTCGATTGAGACTGTCTTGGTCCCCTCTTGCATCTGGAGCATGAAAACCTTCTCTCCCCTCTGGACCACGCGGTATGGGCCCTCATATGGCTGTTTCAGGTAGTTTCCAAGCCCTGGACTGAACTCAAAGTATGCCGTTCTTAAGTCCTTGGGTACGTAAATGGAGGACTGTTGACATCTTGTGGCAGGCATCCGACGCTTCCTCATCTCAACCTTCAACAGCTTCGCGTATTCCGACGCCTCTATTGGGTTTTCCAGTGGTCCCTCGTAGAAGTTCCCTAGAAGGCTTAGGGGCACTCCGTACACCAAGTCGGCGGAACGAAGTGAAACGCTTTTGGGATAGGAAGTTTCGCATCGTGGACTGTCGTATCGTATCGGAGCAGCATTTGTGCATGCGCAACCTGTAACGAAATTCCGTATCGAGATACAACGTCCTATCTCTTACGAAAACTTGAGTGAATCCAGAATTGACTTTGGTGTCACTTTAGGATGCGAGATGAAATTTGAGATACAGAAAAATGTTGGGATACGAAATCTGAAAAGGTTAGCTCCTACTTTGCTCGCCTGAGCCGATACGATACGACGGTCCAAGATGCGAAACTTCGTATCCCAAAGGCGTTCTTAGGAACTCTCTACTACGTTGTAACACGATACGAAATTTCGTAACTGGCTGCGCATGCTCAGATGCTACTGCAGTACGATACGAAAGTCCACAATGCGAAACTTCCTATCTTGTAAAGCACTCCATGGAACTCTCTAATATAGAACCTTCAAAAACACCAACCTAACCTCGAATTCGAATGTCTTTCAAACTAAACTTGATTTTGTCGACAGATTGATTCGTGCGTGAACAGAATGTATCAGGGAGTCGATTCTGCCTTCATCATGTCCAATGAATTCCGGATGCGAGCCACCCTCTACTTCGCCAAAATTCTTTCGGACGAATGACGTTGATTTCGGACATGCTACTTCGTTGCGCAGGCGCTGTGCGCTCATTGCCCACCCGAGCTGGTGTCCGTGAAAATTGCTTTGGTCGCCGTATGCCTAAATGCCATGTTCCGTTCGTTCAGCCAGGTTATGTTTGCTTGTGGTTGAAAATTAGTTCGTAATGTCAGTATTACAAGCTCGATGCTCTTTCATCGTTGTTTAGCGAATAAGTAAGTTGAATTGAATTCTTCATCCATTTGAAATGATCGCTGTCTACGAACTGTTACATTTTATAAATTTAATCTATTGATGTTAAGAGTTCAATTCAAGTGTATTGAGGGTCTTGACAGATGAAACAAGGCCTGTCTTATCACATGCATTTACCATACTATTTTAAGAAGACTGGTTTTAAGAGCAGCGATGATTTAGACTACCTACATTGTTATTAATTTCTCGAAATTGTTTAATATTTGTGGTCAATTTTTACTTAGTCCTATCAGAACCCCAATAAGTCTTCAAAGATCTGATCATTGGTATAGCTTCAATTCTATTCGTCTTTTAAAGAACGAATCACTCTGAATATCAGTAGTATCTTTTAAAGCTCATCAAGCAGGGGAATGTTCTGTTGGATGCATGTTTATCGATGTCTGCTGAATGTTTAATCATAATTCATGCCTATATTATATTAAACTTATAACACTCAGTTGAACCGGGAGGATAATTAGTATTCTTTGTCCTCATAGAGGAATAAGGAGAATTAAAAAAGGTTGTTCAGTATACTTCACACTGGCAACTGAAGGCTTAAAAATCAATTGGTACGGTCTAAAGAAATTCAAAATATCAATAATATCAAAGATGATAATCTAAAGGTTTAGTTCCGCTAGTGATAAGAATACAATAATTGTTTACGTACCTTACTGGAAAATCCGTCTTGACTAGCAAAGCGTGTGCAGTTGGCCACAGTGGTCAAATTTCAAAAATGTCAAGGGTAAAAAATCACTAAAAACTGGGGTTTTGGAAAAATTAGAAAGGTTTATTCAGAATCACTGTAAACTATCCGATAAGAATGGCCCACAACATTTGTGTGGGGACCAAGAGAGTGAGCCCAAAATGTCCTCAAAAATGCATAATGCCCTAATCTCGGCTACCGAGGAGTTGTTAGACATTCTTACTATAACATTCAGCTTAGGACCCCTAACCATTTTAGGGTTGCCCAGTTTTTCTCATTTTTCTCAGCCAATTTTCAACGGCTTTTGATGCGGTTGGCGGCCTTCTTCCTATTTTATCGTTCTCTAGGGAGATGATGTGCCATTATGCCAATTTTAAGAAAGGACGTGAAAAATTCACTGATAGAATCTGCTCTTTACTGGTTGGGTGACAATTTTAACGCGTTGCAGAAAAATTTACACCACTAATCTGAGTAGGCAAATTTTCTCTGGAGTTGGTACACAGGGAGATCATTAAAAGTCCTAACTCAAAGGACGTACGTTCGTATTGGGATACGAACTTGAACAAGGTTAGCTTCCACTTTGCTCGTCCGAGCCAGTACGATACGAAAAGCGACCGTATGCAGATCCGTTTCATGCAGTTTGCAAATTGCACTTAGTCAGAAAAGCATAGAAAATAACTGCATCACTTCACTTTTCCCCTCATTTCTTCTGTTCAGCTGGATTATTATTATTAGAGAGTTCCTAGGAGTGCTTTTCCGAGATACGAAGTTTCGCATTGTGGACTGTGGTATCGTATAACAGCAGCATCTGCGCATGCGCAACCAGTTACGAAATTTCCTATCGAGAAACTTCGTAAAGTTCGTAAAGATATGACACTTCAGAAACTACGGAAAGTTCGTATCAGTGGTGTGGTATTGCAGAATTACCTTCCACAGCGATAACGAGGCACATTTTTTTCAAGCTGATGCTCAGCATACACTTGAAAATTTTGAGGTCTTCGACATACAATAAACCGAGATTGAATGAATTCAAGTATTCGTTATTCATGAAAACTGTCACTTGACCATACGACACTAATTTCACGATACAGAAATATATTGGGACACGAACTTTGACAAGGTCATCTTCCACTTTGCAAGGTCCCAGCCAATACGATACAAAAATGAGACAAATCTTCGTATTGCTCGTGGGATCTCTTAGGAACTCTCTATTAATGACAACGTATTATTAACCTATCTGAAGAGAGCTGTTCACTGATTACTAACTATATTTTCCTTGTTGAGGCCGAGATTGAACAAAAAGACTTGGAATCTGTCATGATAAATAGCCTAAAGTACGTTACCACGTAAGATCTTAGAAAATGGGTATTGAAATCGCCCTTCAAAATAAAATATTCATGGTCGAGGTTATTGGAAGCGAAAAAGAAGAAGGTAGCTAGTAACGGTGGGTTCACATTAAGCCGCAACGACGTACTGAAGTCCGTAAAGCCGTAAATGAATCAGATTGGCTAATTGGCTGTTCTCCATCTTTACGATCTTGCGGCCGAACAAGTTTTGAACCAGACTATCCTCGATTCAAAAATCTTGATATTTACGACTTTACGGCGTTGCGGATCTGCGTGTTGGGTTCTGGGCACTCATCTATTTCGTTATCTTGCTTTCGTCGTTTCGCACGTTTATGTTGTTTGATCCATGTGAACGGTTGGACGGCGTTGCGCCTCAATGTGAACCCAGCGTCAAATCCATACTGACGTCATCACTTTTTCAGTCTATAGACTTCCAGGTTATGTATTGTGGTAGAAGGAACACGTTGTAGCTAAAGACACTGGAAGAATACCTAGGGCGGGATTTATAGAATCCTGGAAGATCTTCACAAGGTCTCCTTGAAACTCGACGACTGTCTATAAATCACTAGTGTCTTTAGTTGCAGCAGGTATATGCTGGAACCCCTACTTCCTCATTGATATGCATTGATGTTTGAATTTAATCTAGATGATTTAAATGAAAATGAGAAGAAGATTTCAATTTTGAGACTTTCTTCTTATTTAATATCTACTCAGCAGATATAAAATAATAAATTGTTAAATTAACAACCCAGAACAAATTAATTTTGTTGATCAGATCTTACTGTTCGGCTCAAAATATTGGTTAAATATTAAAATCTTCACAAAATTGGATTATAAAATCGATTTTTGAAAATAAACAATATCTGATTGACGTAGGGCTACTCTGCCATGCAAAGGAGAAAATCAGTTTCTCCAGGTGAGCAGTTTTTGGAAAATTGAGGTTTTGCTTTTTGTACCATAAAAATCTCATTTTGGGTCGAAAATAGGGTTTCTTTTCGCAAACAAAATCACATTTTCGACCCAAATTGAGATTTATATGGTCCAAAACCTAGATTTTTCAAAAACTTCTCAGCTGGAGTAACTGATGTTGCAGTTTGAAAGTGGCAGCATGTTGTAAGTTTGCATGTGTGAACTGTTGTTAAGTTGATAACCAATGTTAGAGGAACCCCTGCTTCCTCGTTTGATTTCGTTGATTTTTTTGTTTCATGTTTCTCCTACAAATGATTTTGTCGGTATCCTGTATTCGTGGATCCGTAAAATACAGTTCCATTCTCTCAAGCACAACATTTACCTCGCTTATTCTTCAAATAGTAGGTGGTATTGTAAGCTGAACGAACGAACTGGTGTCCCCAATGTACAGTACCGAGTTGCCAGTATTAACTCTACCTATCTCTATCAATCATACTCAATTATATATCAACGTATCGTTTTTTACCGCAGTTTCGTACAGAACCCCTTGAAATCGTTCATTTTTTTGCTCAAAACTCAGTTTTTGAAATGACAATTTTTTCCCCTATCAAACGATACATATTTTAAATTTATAGTTCTCCCATTCTAATCATGTTCTGTCACGTAAATGTGGGGCGAAGTATACTGGAGGGTCTCGAACGAATTATTATCAGCTAAAATTGTCTCTTTTTCTGCTTAACCCTGCTACAGGATGAAAACAAGGGGTCGAGGCGACGTTTGACTGTAGCAATGTCTTGTGTTGAGAAATAGATATAGAAGTTCATCGTGGATACTAAAGCGGCTGTGGAGTGTCCAACAAAACACAGAGAAGAGATTGTTATCCATACGATGAGTACCTCTAAGCTCTAAAACTTCTCATTCGATGGCAACTGAAAGGATGGCTGATTTTTATTAAGATTCCTCCTGTAGTTCTGAGCTCCTTGGATCAAATCTGGGCTGCGACCTTAACTTTTTTGGCGTGGCTAGTTTGATCGCTCAACACTCGGAACAGCTGATCAAACAGCCCCCCCCCCCCCCCCCCCCCCCTGCCCTAGCTTTCATCTCTGTTGATTTATGTTACTCAGTCGTTTTGTCGCGAAAACCTAAACTTAGCCTAAAATCTTGTTTTAACAGGTTAGGCAATAAAAAGATCCTCCCGCAGTTTTTCGTCGCTCCTGTTTAATTTGGAAAATGTCTCTTACGATATTGTGCCTTTCTGAGGACGATTAAGCAGCTCTCACTAAATCTCACTGCCAATTTTTTTCCCTTGTTTGATAAGACTACACTCACCTTGAGCAGGGCCGACAACTTAAACATGCATTTTCTCATTTGCCACCGGTCTAGACCAAGGAGGTTGAACCCGTATTTTCCCTCGTGTTATTAAAATGGGAGATCTATAGTATTATATTATTTTCAACATGATGAAGGGGCATTAATTTTCATGTTTCAGAAAAAATGTTCCTCAGGCATTTTTATTATAACCCTAAAACGTGCATTGTCTATTATTCTATAGTAATTTGACTTTTCCTACTGATTCGAATGGTCTTAACTCAATAATTATTACACGTTAATAAAATTTATTACCCGTTTATAAAATGTTTGAAACTCGAAAATTGATTTTTTTGACCTTTTGGTCGGTTTAGAATCGGTAAATTGTACAAAATTGTTATTAAGTACCGTTTGTGACATTAATGTAATTCCAACGTACGCTTTTCGAGACTGTGATTGCTTATTAATTTCATGTGACCACGTTTTTCATTTTGTTGGTGTTTAATCTTTATTCGTAATTTAAATTGTCGTACATTTTTTTTGTTATTGATCACATCGATGTTTTTTTCTTCAAAACTACTACAATAGAATACAAGGCGTTTTTAATGTCAGAACATTGTATAAGAGGAAAGACTGTTTCTAGAAGATTATTTTTGTGATCCAAGTATTTTGTTATTCAAAAAATTTGAGAGGAGTTAGCGAACCAAACGTCTGGTCAATATAAATTTCGAAAAACGTAATGCGTTTTTTTTTTACTCCCATTTGAATGCTATTAGTTATATTATCCTATTTTATTTTTAGGTAAGGTTTTATTTATCTTTGCTTATAAATTAAGTAGGTATGTATGACCATGCTGGTTCCTAATATTAGGTTTGTTTGCAGTGCCCAACTTACCTGTGAGAAAACTGTGTGCAACCATGTTTGGGCATTTGCGCTGTTTGCAGTGACTTCTGATAATTATGTTGATGTCTGACTGTTTATAGTATCCATGCCGGTCTCATTCGGTTTGTAAACCACTTGTAAATAACATTGCAAACAAACCTAATATATTTAGGTAACTACCTAACCTTTCTCTCGGGGGCAAATCTATCCTAACCTTCACCATGATCCGCAATTCAATAGTAGTAGGCAGAGTTCTGTGGAGCCATGTTGTACCTATTCTAGTATATAAATTTGGAAGAGGTTACAGGTGCTGCTCAGGTTATCCGGAGATGGCGTGTACCGAAACCTCCTCGAGGAACCTAGAGCGAATATTGAAAGCCACATCAAAGTGCACGTGCTTGAGGATTCTGCTACCCCGTACCTCCTGTATTCTAACATGTGAACTTGAACAGCCGATCTGAATTCAACTGAGCAGTCATTTCCTCCCAACTCCAAGAAAGGAAATCTGGTGAACAATTCCTCTCTGATCACAAGAACTAGAATCGTCTTAGAATCGGTTGAACAAATTACATTTTCTCCTGGAGTATCCACTTATTTCATTGAATTTTTTGGTAGGAAGGGCTTTAGTCAAGATTTGTTTGGACAGACAGTCTGGAACCAAGTCCCGGATGGAACGGTGATCTGATAAGTTCCATTCATGCAGCATGAAATGATGATCGAATTTTCAAAAACTCGTTTTAACCAATTTTGTTGGTGATTCTTATAGAAAGTTTTACGCTGATTCCGAATATACCACATATTCCTATGTTTTAGATAGTGATTTGCAGCAAAACCTTTAAAAGAAAGTCTTTTGACCCTTAACCTTTTCGTTAGTGGACGCTCGCGTGCTGAACATTGTTCAACCCTTCATGATACGATGGCAGAAAGACAGTCTTTCTGTCATCTATAGGAAAGCTTTAGAACTAATACGATGATGGATAATATAAAAAAGAAGACTTCCGTGGTGATACATTTCTCCACTCCTACAGGAAGTCCTTGGAGAATACCTAGTTAGATGGTGTAAGAACGCGATAATGTAGTTGCAAGCCCGGCAACCAGAGAGTTAAAGAGTAATTAGTAATTAGAAGAGTAATTGGTAAGAATCTAGAAAATTTTATGAAAATCTTCAACCACAAATCCCTGAGGATTACTATTACTAGGTATCTACTATCTAGGTAGTACCCCACTTGGGAATAGGGCTTTGAAAGATAGCACCTTTCAAGAATAATCTAAAACCTTCCTGATTGAAATGGTTTGTAGTTACTGTCGTCGCAAGGATTTATGGACAGAAAGATGGACAAGGAACCAATTTTTATATTGATCGGCCGATTGATACAAATAACTAAATAGGTACTATCATTCGAATATCCCGCGTACCGCTGAATCATAATTTCCCGCCAAATGTTCAAGTTAGTTTGTTATTTAGCCACCGGGAGCGCGACTGTTTTTACTCCACCACAAATTTGTTCAAATCTTCAACGTTTTGGATTCATTTCAGACAAAAATCAAGAAAACAGTCTAAAAGACTCAGTTAGTCTGAAATGTGGGTCGAAAGTGTTATTGTTTGGAGATGTGGTACGATACGTATTTTTGTGGGGTTGTAGTTAAAGTGGCAACACTGGGTCTGCGTCTCTGAGTAAAATTTGAGCTTTGCTAACCGTCCAGTTTGTTTTGTTGAATTGCTTATTTTTAATCGTAAAAATTATTTGAAATTCGTCTCGATTCATATTTGCAGCGGACGGGAGCGTATTAAGTTATTTTTCTTCCAGATTGTAGAACTCGCTTTTTGATTGGAGCGTTGGAATTCGACGGTTCGAGATCTTCGCCACGACTTCAGGTATGGTCTGAATTTCGAACCACCTCCGTGCAATTAATTGTATTTCAGTTATTTCTCTACGAAAATCCTCAGAGATTCCTTCCTCTACTTGAGCGGAAAATATTGTAGTTTTTTAGGAAACATTTCGATTCGTGGATAAAACAAAGAGAGTCGAACCTGGTACTTTTGTTTCTCCGAATATGGTTGATGGGTGATCAACAGTGAATAACTCTAAAGCAAAAGTACAACTGGCATTTTCAAATTTTGTTCCATAAATTCGATATTTTTACTTATTATTTACTACCTACTTATTATTTACTATCGATGTGGTGTTGATTATGCCAGTCTCATTTTATATTCGTGGAAGGTACCTATCTAACTCGTCACATGTGAAGTTTTTTGATTTCAAGATGAAAACATCTGTAGGTTTCACACTACTTTCCTCACTTGTGGGAACTTAAAAAATGGTATCAAGTATTTTTTGCTTCTTCACTACCGAAGGTTCGTGGAAGAAGTGAAAAAAAAAAAGTTGACCTCCATTGACATTCCACTTGCTTTTGCTTTTCCAAGTTTTTGGAATTGGAACCCAATTTGGAACCGTTTGGCTCCGTGTCTTTTTGTCGGTTGTCCCGGGCAAAACTATGCAAAATTATGGCCCGATTTTGATGAAATATTCCGGGTTAGACCCTAGACGGTCCCTTATGAACTTCATCACTGCCGGACCAGTTGTAATTTACCTATTGTATGAATTTCTCAAATCATTTCTCATCAATTGGAGGGTAGTTGAGGATTGTCTTCGGGATGATCCCCTACGAATTATATCGCGATCGAATCAATAGGAGCCGGGACGCATGTGGGAAAAATGCCAACCTAAGGTTTGTTCCAACTAAAATCTACAATTCAAATGATATTCAGTTTGGTAAGGTAATAAGTATACTGGAATATTCTCAAGGTCAAAGTTGAGTGCGATCTTCGGCTTGAATATTTTTGAATATCTTCGAATTACGCTTTTCGTTGGAACGAAACTGAGGGATAGCAGAAGGTTTCGCTGTATTCAATAACAATGATAATAATAACAAACTTTATTGCCATGGCACAATTAATAACAATGTAGAGCAACAGGTCAAAATAAAATGTCAACTAAGATAGTTATATAAAACAAAATTTGTTAATCAACCCTTAACGCGCCTGGTGAGTGTCTCACACTCACCACAGATTTTCGATCTGCTGTGGTGGCGGTCCTGCACCACAGGCGGTAATGAGGACCCAACGTAAGTGGGATTATCGTTCATGAGAAAATCACATTTTTTCTGCCTCTCTGTTGTGGTTTGGAACAAATTAACACTGCCAATACAAGTTAAAAGATAGTTTATCGTTCGGATGTGGAGAAAACTCGGAATAAAATTTCAGCTGTTTGAATAACCGGCAGGATTCCGAAGGCTCTTGAGAAACCCTTTCCTACATCACACGCACTGAGATTGCATTGAGAGCAGTGAAAATAGGAATAATTTAAATAATTAATTACAAATTAATTAATTCAATCGATTTATTAATTGTGTAAATTCTATTCTCACTAATCAGAAGCCCAAACAGTGGTGGGCTTTGTGTTTCGTTTTGTTCAGTTAGCATCTTGGACGGAATTGGCCAATGACAGACAACATTTTTTTTTCAATGTCCCTTTCCCGCCAAATTACAATAATACATATTTCAATAAATTTTCCAAAATTACAGATACACTATTTTTGCCTTACGACTTAATTATTGTTTCTTCTTTTAATATTGAAAATCCCGCGAAGGATAGGTAAATCCTGTAGAAGGACACTCTTCTATTTGAAGTATTTACAACTTATCGTTATTATAGATTTATTGTGCTGGAGACGGATTGAAAATTATTAAGACCTAAGATGCAACACAATGCAGTGACTGATTAATGAATATTATTATAATTTTAATCTTTCAATTGCAGATACATGATGAAGAAGAAGGTGGACAGCTCCCAGAAGGATGTAGTTGGCGCTATCATGAATGAACTCTTAGTCAATACATCACAATTCATCACTACAGGTATGAACTCTAGCTATCGATTCTGCTTTTATTGGATTTCGACAATTTATCGATACTTGAACTCCAATGAAATCATCATAGGTAATAAGTTTTGGCTTTGTAGAATCTGTTACACAAGGGAATATTCCAATCTCTGTTGAAAATTACGGTACATTCGAGTCTAGTGTGATCGTCAAATTTGTTAGGTGTTGATAGTTTACTATTATTCCATGAATCAATATGGCTTTCTCATATTATTTTCTCTCTGAAATAAGGGATCCCTTCTACCATGATTTTCAACTCAAGGGTACCCGTGGGGTAGTCGAAATAAAGAGCGAAAAGGGGGTAACTTTCGGAATACGCCCTGACCTCATATCTGGTCCGATCAGGTTCAAATTGTTACTGTAGATTGAAAATATAGTCTTCTGAAAACGCATGGCTCCAGTTTTTCTAAAATATAGTTTACGTAAGTCTGGCGGAAGTTCAAAAATTATGACAGTTTTATCCCGTGCTTCCTGGTTCGCAGCAGCTCCTTCCCCTGGATATTGTTTTCAAAAACTGAGCCATACGAATCTTCTCCTATCTATACTGAACATTTAGAAAAAACAAAAACAAACTAGTCAATATCTCCAACACAGCCCGAGAAACGTGTTCCGTTAGGGTGAAAAACATGACTTTCGGGAAACGCAAAAAAACTAGCAGTCACTTGTCAGAAGCGCGCTCTAAGTTTGTCATCATCTTTCGCTTCGATTGAAGTTTGTGACTTCCATGCGTTTCATGTGGAAGTAGAATATTATTCCAGGCAAATAAATAAATATAACAATCAACAAAACAACAGAAGAAGAAGAAGAGCGATAACAATTGAAAATAAACATTGATAACATTTGATATTACGACTTGTTTGGATTGCGGACCGAACTTTGAAAATCTATTTGACAGACTTCCTGGTGGAATAATTTTTCGATTTTTGTGGCATTTGAAGCCAAATATAGTTTAGATTCTGAAAACATGAAAATAGGAAAATCGAATTTTTTTACCCTACCTACCCCACGGGGACCCTTCAGCTGTTTTGTTGCATTAAAACACCCTTATTTATGCACCTAGAGCATTTACAAATTGTAATTTTGCTATTTAGATATCCTAGAAGTGTAAAACAAGTGAAATTGAGGGAAAAAAAAGAATTCCCGATTTTTACCTGGAAGTTATAAGTTTCCCGATTATAATATTCCCGATTAATTCCTTCCTGCCCCGGAATATTCCTGGAATATCACTGGGTATAACTGTTATTTTGGGATTTATCAATTGAACGTGGCAATTTTCCAGGAGTTCCACCTCATATTCTTGTAGCGGAACTGGCGGATTCTCTAGCTCTCAAAAATGGCGACTCGGACGTTAACAAATATCAAAAAAAGGCCAAGGAGCTGATTGAATTGGAAGTCAAGAATGAAACTTTGGTCAGGTTCCCTTCTGGAAATTATCTACATGGTCCCAGGTAACTCAATTCCTAAACTATCTCTGAAACATGGTTGAAATGATAAGGGTGTATTCGAAACTGCTGAGACGTATGTATGAATTTTAGAAAAAACGACGGAAGAGAGTCAGCTGGCAGTGGGGAAGAGTCGGATTCAGTTCGAATGTCAGCTGAAGAGGAAGAAGGAGACGAAGAAGAGGACGAGGAAGAAGAAGAGGAGGAAGAGGATCGGCATAGTAAAAAAGACACGGATTACTCGCCAACCTATGTGCCTAAGAATGTGAAGCGGACCATCAAAAGGGGTGAAGGTCGAACGTCCAGCCGCATGAAGGTATGTTACACTACGGGAAAACTGGAATTATGGTGGTAAGCATGGATTAGTGAAAGGAAGGGCCAGAACAGGGTTACCAACTTGATTAGCCTATGTCTGGTAGGAAATTAAAATCTGGTTTGGTCTTGCACCTAAGAACTTCCAGAAAAAATTTTGTATCCTGGCAGAAGCGAGAAATTCAGAAAGGGGGCTCCAGCTGCTCTCATTCAGGTCCTATCCTGGAAACTCCCCGGTTTACAAATTTGTTTACTCATCCAACGTCGCTAAGGAAACCCTCGTTTACGATGAAGGAGGACGCCCACGGATTTTTAATATACCCGCTGAATTAGTTGGAACTCGCTGATCATTTTGAAATAAGAATGACATACATAAGTCGGTCCAGCCGTTTGCATAAGGAACAAACACACAAACTGAGTTTTATATAGTAAGAAGATATCTCAACCTAATACGGCCATCATTGCCCAGTTTTGAATTCAGTCATGATTGTATCCGTAATATCTATCAATATTTTTGATTTGTTTTATAATTTGTGGTTGATTCCTTATAATATATTATATTATTCTGATGTAATTTTCTATAATATACAGTTTGCCCCATTGATAAGTTTGTTATTATTAATATTATCATTTATTCGTTATTTTAACCTATTTATTTTATTTTATTATTGTTTTACAGAAAAGCAGATTCGATTCTGATGAATATGTCTTCCCAACTATTGTAAAGAACTTGAACAAGAGATCACCGGTTAGTATTTTTAATTAATTGATTAGATATTAGGTACCTCTTTCATCCAATTCTCTACTTTTAGCTGTCGTAGGTGCTTGTTGATTAGTAAGTTAGTTTATGTAAACTAATTACTTATATCACTTTGCTGTTATTGTTCTAATTAGGCAGCAGTTCAAGAGAAACCTCGGAAGAGACCTGGACCTAAACCGAAGAAGAAGTGTCCAATTTGCTCGTTGTATACATCGGGAAGTGACTCTGTAACCTCCACTTGCCAGAAATGTCCAATCAAAGGTGATTTCCAACGCTAATTTGTATTATCAAAATACAAGTGTCCAACGTGCAAGGATCAGAGTTTACCAATGACTCCTTGGAGAAATCTTAACGATCCATCCCGTTTAACGAAATCCGTTGTGCACCGCCTAGAATCTCGTGAATGTACAACGACGAGGAGGAAGGTTTGTTTTGATTGCGCAGCTACCTGATTTCCTCGTATTCGTCCGCGATTGTTTAGTAAATTATTGAAAAATCAGTCGAGTTTCCCTTCTCAACCTGGGACTATCCGTGGGATCCCCATCTATGGGATTCCCATTGTGGGACTATCCGTGTCGTGGTGGATTTTCGTATAGGTTCCAACCATTCATAGCATGTAGTTGGTACCTACTATTATTTAACAATGTACCGTCTAATGTGTGTGAACTTGTGGCGCCATTGTACCGTATGGTAATAATAAATGAGTGATTAGGGGTTCTTCGATGAACAAGTTACGAACTCATCACGGTATATAACTTATACGGTATGTTATTGACAAAAGGTAGGTACTACATAGGTAAAGTATGATGTGTACCACCATGACACGGATAGTTTCCCGATGGTAGCCTCGCCCAACGTTGAGAAGGGAAACACGACTGATTTTTCAATAATTTACTAAACAATCGCAGACGAAGACGAGGAAATTAGGTTGCTGTGCCATCAAAACACAACCTTCCTCCTCGTCGTTGTCCGTTGATGAGATTTTGGGCAGTACAGTTGAAATAGTCACAAATGGATCTCTCTGCGGATTCTATCTCTTTTCAATTCGATATGAAGTTGTGTAATTGAATGGTCATTCCTCGGTAACGTCTGTAAGAAGACCGATTTCACGATTAAGGAAGAGAGTGGAGTACATCAATATATTAATTATCCTTACCTGGTCAGAAACTTACTGATCATTATTTAAGAAAAAGAAAAAAAAAAACTCACGAAAATTGGTTCAGCCGTTCGAGTCACATATGGTTACAGTCAGATAGACTTTTCGTCAACCCCTTTCCTTTAAAATCCTTTTTTTACATCTAAAATTAATCAGGAGTGTCACCATTCGATTTAGCACGAAACGCTACCCAACTCCCCTCGCCATGGTCAAATCGAGAAACACCCAAACACTTGATTGACTCAAAAATCCCACGTTTTTTGCATTTAAACGTAATTTCCCCCTTAATTTTCACAGAAACATTAGAAATAATTAAGCCGCTGGAAAGCTTATGAAACTGAGATGTTTCTTTCTTTCTTGCAAACCGGTTTCATCAAAAAATTTGGGTAAAAACCACTGATGAAATCCTTGATGAAATGTGAAATACGACAGAAATTGAAGTTTAGGCTCTACAAGAACTCAATAAATACAGCTTCAGTGATTCAAAAATGACTTAACCTTACAGGAAATTTACCGATCTTTCCAACAGTGTCCTTATTTTCAATTTTAGACATTAAATTAAGGGAGTTATGGCCATTTTAGTGGCTTAAAGTCGAAAAGACGAAAAAAATCTTGAATTTGAAAATATGGGTTTGACGAAAACACGCTAGGAGACACTTTTTGTTAGAAGTTAGTTGTGAAATCGATCCCTGAATTTTTTCCCTCAATCCTGAGACACCTTTTATATGATTCCATAATATTGGTATTTGTAGATTATTAAGAATTCGATTATTTTAATGCTGGTCTTCAATGAGTTTGAAACGTATTTTATGTTGTGTTTTCAGCGCATCTGTCTTGTGTCGAGACGGAAATGTCTGGGAAAGGCCAGGACGTATCCAATTGGATTTGCTGTTACTGCAAGCCCGTTCCGAAGAAATGGAAATGTACCATTTGCAGCGAGGGCGCTAGCAAGGTTAGTCTTTAAACAAGCTATATACCTCTGTTTGACTATTGTCCTGTTGAAACTTACGAGTCGTGCTGCTTGATAGTACAGGGTCCGGTAGAAATAACTGACGGTTTTTTAAAGAGGATAAATCAATGAATTTACAGGATATTTTAATTTTGTTGATTTTATTCGAAAGAGGAAGTCGGAATTTTACAAAACACACCAAAAAGTATTTTTTTAAAATATGTAGCGAAAATGACATCACTTAAATGAAGACCTCCTCTTTCCTGGCACTTCTGAAGTTGGCTGGTAAAGTTTGTCATCACTCTCTCCAAAGTTTGTCGAGGAATTGCACGAATTTTTCTCTCGATGTTTTCTCGCAATTGTGCCAAAGTTCGAAGCTTATCAAGGTAAACTTTTCCCTTTAGATAGCCTCACAGATAAAAATCGCTAGGGGGAACGTGTGGACGTCACCACAGAGCAAGATTATCTTGCCAGGAAAATGTGTTCTTTGCAACTCCATTGACAAACGCGATGCTTGAGCAGTAACCCAAAGTAGTCTTGTAACCAAACCAATGTTGTGTGTAACCAAACTTGATCTTGATAAAGTATTCGGAGAACAGTTCTATCGGATATCCCTAGAACCTGAGCAAGACGAGCGACGGTTCAAACGAAATTCTTACTGCCAGGATGTTTTCAGGTGACCTTCCCTCAATTTATCCTCGATTGTTGTCGTATATTCTTGCGATAATATCGTAATATCGATATTTTTATTAGGTATTCAATAGAAATATCGATATTTCTTCATGCCACAACGTCTCGAACTAAATCACTCGTGATGAAGTTGTGGGAACTCATTTCAATAGAACGAAACTGGAGTAAATGAAAATGTCTATTTTCACAAAAATAATGAGTTACAAATAGAAACTTCTTGTGTGTTACTAATGATGACCTAACCATCGAAATTGATTTTAATTTGTAACTAATTATTTTTGTGGAAATAGACAACGTTTTTATTGACTCCTATCACTACGTCCCTAGTTCCTCCACTAGGGATGGATGATCGAATCGAATTTTCAAGCGAATCAATCTTTTCGGTCTGATTAATCGATTTTTTAGATCGATCCAACTTGCCAGAGAATCGCGCATATCGACCTTTTTATGGACAATTTTCGATTCTATTCATTGTTCGCCTTATACTTCAAATTTTGGGACACCATATTCGAAAACTTATGGAGTACGTGGCGATACACGAAAGGAATAAATATCTGGCGTCACGGACCACGACCATCTACCATGGCTGAAGAGCCAATGGGCCGCAATGATTTGTGGCGTGGCGCGGCTAGACACTCACGGTAGGGAGAGCCCCGGAGAGAGATGGCCGAAGCTTGTGTTGTTTCATTTCAAATCCTTTTTAATGGAATAAATACCTTCCTACTTCCTATTTGTTTAAAAATATTTGTTTGTTATTCATTACTCAGAAAAACAACTCATCCAACCACATTCCTGGCCAGAATCAAGGATGAGTAAAGAGAGGAGTTACAGCAGTCATTCAAAAGCTTGAGAAAAAGTAGAAGATCTGAAGTTCGATTCACAAATATTGAATCTTTTGAGACGATTTATCGATCTCTTCGATTCAAAACTTTTCATATATCGATTCCCCAAAATCGATTCTTTTCATTTCGATCTCCATCCCTATCCTCCACTCTGTTCGATTCTCGTTCTTCCTCGAACCCAAGGCACCAACGACCGACCATTTGAACATACATGCAACTTTCCCCCATACACTGATAAAGTAGAGGTCCGTCCTCGATGAATTTCGATCGCCTATTCTTCAGGTGCTCTAAAAAATTATTGGAACCAAACTTAGGTAAACCAAAAGAATCATGGCTCTTGAGGTGGACATGCTCTGCCTAGAAGTTGCCATTAGTGGTGGGAACAATAACGCACAAAATTTGTGCAGCAACATAAATTTCGAAAATATTTTTGTTGTCATTTTTTCATAGTTTGGGATGTGAGGAACATGATAGTGTGCCCAAAAAGTGCCTCCGAAGATGGGAAAAGTGTTTAATATCGATTTCTAGAAAAGTTGTCGCTGGCAAGAGCAGGTCGATAGAGAGCGTTCTCACTCTGGTGGGCAACGATTCACCAAATTTACGCAAAATACCATGTAAATGAAAGGTAGTTCGACTTAATTCAAGATGAACTCACGATTTTAATTTAATTCGCAGGACAGGGGGATATTGGTTACTTGCGAGTCGTGCAATATGAAGTATCACAGGTCCTGCCATTCCCCGGCTATTCAGGTCAAGCAAATGAAGAATTGGAAGTGCGTACGTTGTGGAATGAAGCGTGAGTACACATAAGCTGAAGCGAATATTCATTATGATTCATAATTGAGATGGGACAAGATTATCATTAGTTACCATAGAGATCGGTACTCGTTATATCTGTATTGATATTTTCTATGGGATACTTGTGTCGATTCATAATTAAATAACGTAATAAGATTCATGATTTATGAATATAGACAAGTATCCTATATAAAATATCGATGCAGATGTTAGGAATTCCGATCTCGATGGTATCCAATGATAACCTCATACCAATCTCCATTTTCGGCATGTTTTCATTGCATTTTTTAATTGAAAAAAAAAGAAAAAAACCCTTGTATTTAGTCGTAAATGCAATTTAAAATACAGAAAGTTCCCCTCTTTTACAAAAATCCCTTTTTCCCCATTTTACGCCGGTTTGCACACTAGGGAAAGGTTTCCCTCGTCAGATTTCACTCATTTCAGTAAGTAAACAAATGATTTACAAACATTCTAATTCCACTTTTCCTTGAATATTTCTTATTATACACCACGAATTGAGAATCAGCTGTTAACCCTTTTAGTACGGCTCAAGTTAACGCGAATCGCTGCGCTGGGACAGGCAAATGTGAACGCAGACTACCCCCCAGGACAGCCCAGGACTCTCACCCTCCAACGCGCGCCTTATTTCATTTCCCTGTTGAAATAGACCTTGCAATTGAAAAGCACATTCATGATTACATGTCATTATCTATGTTCCCTATTACTCCTATGTGTATTTTAAAATGATATATTTGTCGGGGATTGAAATGAAAACATATTGATTAAGTACGTATGCAATAACCAAGCCTACCAGAACATTGGAGGTGATACCACTACAGCTTGTGCCTGTGCTTGTGGGGACTATTCACGTGCACTTGCATTATTGCTACCATCTTCATCGACATTTTCAGTAAACACTTACCTATTCGACAAAACTGGAAAAAAATACGAATTTGGATGATAAACAAAAATGCTCAAATGGACGACTGATAACACGAAACAGATAACTAAAACACTACCTGTTGATGTTATTCACAACCCAAAGGAGCCGTGCGACGACGAAAAGTACATGGAAGGCTCTGTATCAGAGTGCTCTGTGTCGGAAACTGAAAAAAGAGCTGAACGAAATAGTCGTCAGGAGTCCCAGGTGCACGGTTGGTGATGGACGAAACTGTCGTCATCAGTCCCTGGCTCGGACAAATATTTCGTCAGGAGTATTCAAGGTAGTCTCAATCACAGTTTTCAATTTTTCCCATGTAGAAGTTCAGTATGACGCCGGAATCGTTAAACTGACCAACCTACAGTATGTAGGAGCCATAGAGGGCTCAAAGGTGGTTCCATCTTACTCGGTCCAGTTAGGTATGTACTCAATAACTGGAATGATGCCCTACTCTGAGGCACATCATGATTATAAACTTCCCGGTTCATTTACCTACTCAGTGACTGGAACCATAGTTCGGTAGGTACTAGGGCATCCAGTACAGTACAATGGGGAATTATCATCAATTTTTTTTATTTTTTTTTC
>JAEMON010000014.1:2786006-2798745 GCA_030264115.1 Lygus lineolaris
AAATATGCTACAATGTTGATACCTAGATAGATTGTTATGTAGTTCTTAGCCCGTTGTAAATGTTTCTGGAGTGTGAATGTATTTATTGAGTGAATGTTTTTTTATATTTTCATTATGATGTTGATCAGCAGTTGTTGTTCAGCTGGGGGGCGATAACCCCACCCTCACACTCCTGTGTTTCTGCGTTCCCAATATACCTGGGTGCTATTTATTGTTAACCAAATGAAATCTATCATACATTTATTTCTAATAGCATAAAATTTAAATGTCTATTGTCATACAATGTTTTTGTGACGACAATAAAAATGATTTTGATTTGATTTGAACAAAAAGAAGAGGACCCAACACAGATCCTTGAGGTACCCCGTATTGTATGGGGAGGAATGATGGCAAAGCATCATGTGTCTTACTGATGCTCATAGGCAGCGAGACGTACCCGTATAACATGAAGTTTTTTCGAAAATTCGCTGAAAAGTAATATTGCATGGTTGAAACTTTTTGAATCTTACCACAAATCGAATTTTGGTCTTCACGTGCTGTCTGTTATGGGGTGATGAAGGGAAGGGATTCCTCTTCATCCAGTAGCAGTCGTAAGCAAACGAAGAGTCGGCGATCGCTGTGATCATGATCATAGATCTCATGACTTCGCTATGGGACGTCATGACCCAGGCTAGCTTGTGGTCGGGGACGGGAGTTACCAGTTCGATAAGAGCGAGATCGACTTCGGCGTGGGTGTCACACCTGCAGGGATGGAAAATTTACTATTTCAATCCATCAAACCCTTGAAAGGGTACCCTGGAGTTACTACAGCTTGAAGGTACTCACACGTCGATTCGACGACACCTCTGAAAAATTGACTTAAATCGTCGTTTCAAGGTCTATAAACAGGAAAATTCCAAATAACAAGGTTCCCAATAAACAAAAGTATGATTTTTCAACCCATTGAATGGTACTAAGTAATCAACCTATATGAGTCTTATAGGCAACAATATTCAGGTACACGATCATTTTTCCACAGCATTCTTAGCTCCTTTTTTGGATTGTACCTTTATGATTTATGGAACATAAACAAAGTATATCATTTAACTTCAAATTTTGCTTCCTCACTACCGAAGGTAGGAAGCTATGTATTCGTGCAAGAAATAATAAAATGTGTGTCCTCCAAAATCAAAATTTCCACTTGCTTTTTACGTTTCAGAGCTTTCTGAACAATTTTGGTTCCATGTCTGTCTGTCGGTCTGTCTGTGGTCAATTCCTTGTCCCAGGCAAAACTGTATGGAGATGTAGTCCGAATTTGATGAAATTTTCAGGGATTGTGCGGGCTAGTCCTCTGACCCCCTATCAATTTCATCGCCATCAGACTTCTAGTAGCGTGAGCGCATGCGCAAACGTGAATTTCCTGAAACCCCTGTATCTCAGTTCTTAATTGACCTAATTGGCTCAAATTGGGAGGGTAGTTGTGGATTGACAAGACAATAACCTATGAATTTCGTCGCGATTGGATCAGTAATAGCTACTGCGCAAGCGCAAACTAGAAATTCTCCACTAGTAGCGAGTGCGCATGCGCAAACGTGTATCCTGAAACCACGATTTCTCAGTTCCTATTCGGCCTATTTCGCTCGAATTCGGAGGTTAGTTGGAGGTTGACAATTTTCTTCGAATTTCAACACGATTCTATCACGTACGCGCATGCGTAATTCTGAAATGAGTTTACTAGCCATAACTCTGGAACTACTCGACCAATTCTATTGAAATGTTCAGAGATTGTACGGGGTAGCCCCTACCCAGTTCCCTATTAATTTAATAGCCATCGGAAGTATAGTAGCGTGTGCGCATGCGCTAACGTAAATTTCCTGAAACTACGATTTCTCAGTTCCTAATGGGCGGATTTTGGTCAATTTTGGAGGGTAGTTGAGGGCTGACTCCAAGACCATTACCTATGGATTTTGCCGCAATTGGATAAGTGATGGTTACTGCTCATGCGCAAACTTGAAAATATTTTCATAGGCATGCTCCTAACTCCGATATTCTACCGATTTCGATGAAATGTTCACTAACTGATTTTATACGTCCATGTTACAAAATTGAGGAAGCTGTACTGCCCACCCAACTTGGCAGACGTTTTTTGGTTCACTATGAAAGGGGAGAGGCACTCTTAAGTCTCTGCTGTGCTTCTTGCGGTCACCACATGAAAATAAAGTCGGACGCTCGTCGAATCGACGTATTGTTACCCTTCTGGGGTTAACAGCGTTAATATTTTCATGTTGTTCTCCTTGAGTCAAGGAGAATTATTTTGTGTTCCAAAAGTCAGGAACACACTTCATGTTCCATGATGAGGTGCAGAGCATTGAAAAAATTGGTAAATCTAGATTGTCCAATTCTGGGAAATTCACGAATTCGAGACCTAAATTTTTGGAAAAAATGTGAAATAAATTTATACCAACTAGGTACTTATGGTGTATGAAATTAAGGTATTTTTTCACTCCAATTTCAAGTGGTCATGTTAATTTTATCAAATTTTCGAGGAAAATGAAGCTATTGCAATGGCTTCAAAATTTTAATAATGCAAATTTATGAAGATTTTCTTCATAAAAATCCGTTTCACCATAATAATACGATTCCTGAAGTTTAACACTTCTTCATATAAATATCACTCCAGACGATATCTGACCCTGGAATTGAGATAAAAATTCAAACAAATTTCAAAATGTCAATAATATCAAAAGAAACCATGAGTTCGTTGGCCAGCATTTTTGGAGTATTCCAAGGAGTCAAATTTTGGAAATGTAGAGTCAAAAATCGCTAAAAAACGCGTTTTTTGAGGTTTTTGGTGTGAATTACCATCTCAAACATAGGAATCAGGTATATTCGGAATCAGCCTGAAATTTCCTATAAGAATCACCCTCCAAATCGGTTGAAATCATTCTTTGAAAATTCGCTCAACTCATGCTGCATGAATGGAACTTTTTTTAAATTCAGGTTCGGATTCTACGCAAAATATCATGAGAAAATGACCCCTCACTCGAAAATTTGAGTGCGCAAAAACGTGCGCAACTACGCTCCAAATGTGCCGCAAAAGCAATAAATTGAGTTTTTGGGTGTCGCAAATTATCAAGTATGATACATGATTTTAATGTGTTTTTTCTCGCTGAATAACGTGGTGATATTATTTTTTTGATTTGTCAAAAAATTAAGCATCTCAGTATTTTTGTACGTTTTTTTCATGAAAATTCGAAATGTCGAGGCTTACATCGACCAGTCAACACCACCACATTATTCAGAGTGAAAAAACACATTAAAATCATGTATCATAATCTGATAGTTTACTACACCCAAAAAACGTGATTCTTGCTTTTGCGGCACATTTGGAGCGTAATTGCGCACTTTTTGGTGCACTCAAATGTTCGAATTAGGGGATCATAAATTCATGAAATTCTGCGTAGAATCCGAATCGTAATGGAAAATGGGGGTTCCCATTCGAAAATACGAAGTTGGTGTTGACTGCGCCACTATGGCGCAAGTTGCAGGAGCGAAAGTAGAGAAGGAGAATGCCGTTAGAACGGATTTTTCTTACATGGATCCTCGGAAAAAGTAGAGGGGAGGGGGGTAAATTCATAGTGAATCACCCTGTATAGGTTTCCAAGTTAAATTCAGAATTTTTCATTTCAAATATTCAGAATTGTTAAAATATTTTTTGTTATTTATACAAATTGAAATATTCTGAATTTGGTTTGGAATATTCTGGAACTGGATTGGAAAATTTTGAATTCGTCTTGGAAACTCTGTAGGCAGATAACGTGAGTATATCTTTCTATAGGTCCTAAGAAAATTAGTTACCCTTGAGCAACGTAAAAGTTGTTTGCTTTAGCTCGAGGTTGGCTTCCGTTGATCATCAAGCTTACAGTGAAGTCTTCAGCGAAATTGTAGTAATAGTCCACCGGGTGTGCATTCCGTATATTGTCCTCTTCAGTCATATCTGGAAACAATAACCAACAAACTGTTTCCACTGTGCCGAAAGGTCCTAAAAAATGCCTAAATCTTGCCTGCCGGAGAGTTTATAGGAACTCCTACTATAGTATTGTAGGGGTCCGTTAGAGTACTTAAACGTACTATATTCCTACTATTTGATATCAACTTATTCTAATGATAGTTGAAATTATAAAGAAGATATTATTTTGTTGAATGCGAAACTAGAACTGTAATATATTTTTGTGATCAACAGGTGAGGAAGTTATTATAAATATGGATGATTTCGGGACTGACGCCACAATATTATAACCGCCCTTAATAACCCTAACCATGAAATGTGTTATTTAGGTTTTCCAAGTAAAATCCAGAACTTTCCACACCTAATTCAAATTACTTTAATTTTAAATAAGTACATCGTATTTATGCTATGAAATTTGAAAAAAAAAATCTTTATTTGATTAGGAAAACCTATAGGTACGTAGGTACCTACGTGATTTGGAGTGATGTTCCCAATTCCGTTTTTCTCAATTTTTTTCAGCCAATTTTGGTCGATTTTGATGCGGTTTGTTGAATTTTTATTGTTATTCAAGTCTGTAGAAGCATCCGCTATTTTTCACGTCCTTATTCAAAAGTCAAATTGGCTATGAGATACCTCATTGATGGCATTTTTATGAAAACCTCGAATCACCATTTTGGCAAATTGTATAGGAGAGCTAAAGAAGTGCGCCCCCCTGGACAGGCATTTGTCTTTCGTTTTGAGTCTTGCCGCTAAATGGGGAATTATCATCAATTTTTTTATATATTTTTTTTCTGAAAGGTAGGTAGGTAATGTCTTAAAAGAAACAATATTGAAGTCGTAAAGCAAAAATAGTGTATCTGTAATTTTAGAAAATTTATTGGCATTTTCATTATTGTCCCATGGCGGGAAAGTTAGTTAAAAAAAGGATGTCGTCTGTCATTGGACAACTCTGTCCAAGATACCAACCAAACAAAACGAAAAACAACACAGTTTACGCTCCTGATTGATGAGAATACAATTAATTTTATTAAATAATTGATAGAATTAATTAATGATTATTAATCAATCATTTAAATTAATTTATGTTTGACTGCTACCGATGCAATCTCAGCACATTCTTTTTCGGTTGTTCTTTTAGTGTGACGTATAAAAGGGGTCCCTCAGAATTCCTCCTGTTATTCAAACAGCTGAGATTTTATTGCAAGTTTTCTCCACACGAGAACGGTACACTATTTTTTTCTTTCTATTAACAGTGTTATTTTATTCCGAATTACAATACAAGAGCACAAAAAAATTGATTTTCTCATACACGATAATTCCCCATTTCTTAAAGCATGGAACATGTTTATTCTTTTCATACGAATAGAAAAAGTAACGGACGGTCGGACGGTTTTCACGAGTTAGGTGATGGCTAAAACATGTTACATGTTAAAAACTAAAATTTCTAGGTTAGATACCTACGTACTCGGAGATACGTGGTTATCATCTTTGACAGAACCGGGAGATCATCACCACTTTCTAGAGCTTTTTGTGCTTCTTTTGAACAGAATTGAATTAATCGCCTGCGCCAACAAGTGGTCCGAATTCGCTCAATTAGGCTGAGTATTGTAACCCACGGATTACTCTAGACCATATGTTTTTCCGTTACAAATAAGACACCTCTGCGCACTATATGATGTATGAACCAACCATCCTTATTAATCGTGATGCAAGAACAGGGCAAGATGACAATTTTGTGGGTGACCAACGTTCCCAGGCATTGCGCTTGGTTGTTGTTCCAGACGACGACGATGGACATCACTTGATGACCTTGGAAATTGCTGAAGTCAATGTCGGGGCGTAAAGTAGTCGTTTTGTTCACGTGGACCGGCTGAAATTTATGAACGAGCTGTGAAACTTCATGTTTCAAGGTAAGCAGGAACATACCTGCCCGATTTATGCTTCCTCACTACCTGCACCAAGACGTAGGTACTGGATCAGTACCTAGGTGCTACATATAGTCTACCAACTAGTTTGGTGTTGTTATTTATGAACGATCTATGAAACTTGGTGTTTCATGGTGGTGAAAAACCAAGTTTCATGGTGAACAGGTTACCTACCTGCCTAATTTACGCTTCCTCACTGTCTGAACCAAGAACTACCAGTCTGAACTAGATATGTAATGGTATAGATCCACCAGAGAAACTCAGCTTCTGTGTGGCGCCTCCTACATGGCGGATCTGCAAACTAACGATCGAGTCGACCTTCCACGGAGAAACCTTCACAGGGAAATTTGAGCCTCTAGTTACGGCCAAGGAGTTATAATCAAGCGTAACAGGGCTCTAGTTATGATCAATGAGTTTTAATTCTTCCAAACTTCAGTTAGTATACGTTTTGGCTAATAACGCCCTCTTCAGGTAGTCTTCACTGACCTCGAGCCCAACAGGCCTCTAGCTACGATCAAAGAGTTAGGCAGGTACGGTATAGCCCAACTGGCCTCTAGTCACGATCAAAGAGTTACAATCTAGCACAACAGGCCACTAGTTACGATCAAAAAGGTCAGAAGAGTTTTCCTTCTTGATATATATATATATATATATTTATGTGTCACTCCAGACGATATCTGCCCGTGAAATCGAGATAAAAAATCCAAAAAAAAATTTAAAATGTCAATAATATCAAAAGAAAGGATGAGTTCGTTGGCAGAATTTTTGGAGTACTCCAAGGGGTCAAATTTTGAACATTTAGTTTCGAAAATCGCTAAAAAACGTGTTTTCTGAGGTTTTTGGTGTGATATACCATCCTAAACATAGGAACATATGGTATATTCGGAATCAGCGTGAAATTTCCTATGAGAATCACCCACAAAATCGGTTAAAATTATTCTTTGAAAATTCGCTCACCAACTCATGCTGCATGAATGGAACTTTTTTTTCTTCGTGATCCTTATCTTGACGCGGTGATGCACGTATTTCAAAAAATTCGATTCGTCGACGCTTTGATCGTAATCGTCTTAATCGTAGTTTGTTGACGAATTTTAAGTCACGATAGGTAGTATTTTGATAGTGGCATAGTCGTTAGATACTAGGGAGTCTCTTCCGGTTTTATAGTTCCTTAGCCGCATGTGTAGTTGCTGCCTGGTGCCAACAGGTTCGTTTCCTTCGGTTCGTTTTTCTCGATCGAAATGCCGCCGGAAAGGATTTCGAAGCGCCAAGCAAGAAGTGAGTACGACACAAAATTCTATCGTTTGGAGTATTGACTTCTGTGCGTGCCTAATTTTATTCTACTGAGTTTAATCGATTGCAGTGGTGATGCTCGAGAATAAACAGAGGCGATAAGCGAATCGCCGATCTCTGGAGACAAGCCCAGAGAGGCGGAGGATGTTGGAACTGAACAGGTACTCCATTTGAAGAATGTATTATTGGAAAAGGCGTACATGATTTGGGTTATTCAACCCTCTCCAGAGGGGTTGGAACATTGGAAATTGCTAGCCGGCACCCCCGTGCGAAGGTTAATCGTGAATTTTATAGACGAATTTGAAATTGCGATAGGTAATAGTAGGTGAGATGTGTATTTTGACAAATTTGAAGTCGCAATAGGTAGGAAGGTGAATTGTGAGATGTAAATTTTATTGACGAATTTGAAGTCGCGATAGGTAATTCACGATATGTGAATAATTGTCGATTTTATTGACAAATTTGAAGTCGGTATATAGGTAGGTTGTTGGTAGGTTAACTGTGAATTTTATTGACGAATTTGAAATAGCGATAGGTAATGGTAGGTGAATTGTGAATTTTATTGACAATTTTGAAATCGTTATAGGTAGGTTGGTAGGTTAATCGTGAGTCTTATTGACGAATTTGAAATCTCGATAGGTAATAGAAGGTGAGATGTGCATTTCATTGACAAATTTGGACTCGTTATAGGAAGGTAGGTGGATTATTGTGAGTTGTGAATTTCATTGACGAATTTGAAGCCACGAGTTGTAAAGTTAGGTGAATTGTGAGCTGTGATGTTTATTCATTATTTTATTTTATTATAGATTGACAACGTTTTGGCCTCATCCCGGGCGAAGACCGGGTGCCCCGCTAGTTTAAAATAAATAAATAAATACCTTGTCCCTATTAAAGATATAGAAGATTTGAATAGGTTTTTGGTGAAACATACGTCGTGTCCCTATAGCGGAATCTATGAGCCTGAATCGGGACACTTTTTGACAATTAAAAAATATGACCGAAAATATTTTCTCACAATTTTGTGACGTCATAGTGTCTGGGATTCAGTGAGGAACAGATTCCAAGAGTTAAAATAAAGAGTTTAAATGCGGATAACCATTTTTCTGTACTGGATAACCTATGAAAACCTCTAAAACCCTTCCCTGTTGTGGGCCCTTGACGGTACCTAACTCTGCCTTTGCTATATTCTGTTTCCAAAATCGCTTGTCAAATTTAAATCATTTTTCATTTCAAACAGGTGCTGTACTAGGTACTTTAATCTCGTGTAGGTACCTATCTGCTTTTTCTTCAGTTGTTTTAGGGATTGCGTGTGCTTTGTGATTGATAGTTCGATGCAAGGAATGAACTGACCTACGGCGAAGACTACCTGCCTGAAGAGGGCGTAATTTGCCGAAATATGTCTTAATATCAAAAGTCAAGTTAGTGTAGCTACCTAACCAAAGCAGCCTTCGATTTCATAGTTATCTCAATAGTGTTATTTACCGGTGGGTAGTCGCCGTGCGTGTAGTTCCATCTCAAATTTAGGACCCACTCTGGGATTTCGTGTTCGTAATTTTTGGTCAGTCGAATTAACAACGTTTCCTGGATCCAATCGAGTGCGTCATTCAATCTGTGGCAAAGATAAAGGTACATACATAAATATAAACAAATACCTACTTTTGCACTTTATTAGAAACTGCACATGCGCAAATGTGAAATAAACCTAGCCACGTAATCCAAGGATTACATACTCTGAACCAGATGTTCATGTTTATGTTACCAACATGTCTTTTACGCACCCCTGCATGATGCCATTTGGGTCGACCGCGCCAAAGCAAGTGTAGGTTTCGCGAACGAAGAAGCCCATGAGGCCGTGGATGTTTCCAACGTCACAGAATATGGGGATCCCCGCTGCGAGTTGACACATGCTGATGGGTTTGTGCCAAATGATGCAGTACCTGAAAAAAATACCTACTTCAATAATGCAAAAAAAGCAAAGCGTAATGGAAAACCACTAGTTCAGTGGCTTCACTATAGCTGGTGGGAAAATTCAAATTGTTTGGGAGCAATATCGAATTTTTCCTTGGTTTCTGCAATCTACGTTGCACCATGAACACCTTCCTCCACGCCACAGCTTGGAACTTTACTGCCGACGTCACTTTCTGCTCCCTTGCAGCGGCCCCAACTGGTTTAAGCTCAGTTTCGCTCGCTTGCAAGAGATAACAAACGAATGAGCATTATAGATCTGCAGGTAAAGTAATGAGCTCCGTCAGTGTGCCCTACCAACAAAAAATTAGCAAGCTACCTTATCATTTCCTGGAAACCCTGTAAGGATTTTTTGTGTTGTAAGTTGGAAGTACTGTTCCTTCCTACTTTGTCATTACCGCCATATTGCTGCTTTTGCGTTTCAGCCAACTCGTTTTGTCTTACAATTTCAACCAAAACTTTTCTTTTTCAACAGTTTTTTCAAAACACGAGTTGAAGTGAGAATGTTTTGTCCGACAGGATGCCATTTCAGAAGAGGAATTAATTGGAAAAAGGGAAATGGGAAACGTTTCAGCTGATGAGTCGTTCAGCCTTTGTCAGAAGAATGCGCTATCAGAGCTCAGTACTTTAGTTACTGATCTAGAATAAGGTATTTTCAATGGAGTCATGGATTCTATGCATCAAGTATCCACTCCCTAAGTACTTGTCCCTTACAATCGCGACGTCATAAAAACTTCCGAAATTAAGCATTAAAACTTAACTACCCACATTTTGCGCGAAAGTAAAATAATTATCATCTCATATCACTCTCAACTTTCAAATGGTAACTAAGCAACGTGCTGGGGACAGAATTGATCTCAAATGCCCACAATAGGGACAAGCTCCTCAATAGGGACAGTATTTGAAAAACGAGATCTTATCTGCCCCCTATGGTAGTGTGCTGTACTAAAATTCTGAATTCCATGTGTAAACATACCTTCAAGATGTTCTCTCTATCAACGTTCGTTGAAGAAGAAGAAGAATTCTATCTTCAGCAAAATCTGAGACTGATAACGCTTATCAACTCCCAAATCTTTTTTTTCTGTTCAAAACACTGAAAACTTCTTCTGGAGCTCTCATACCCATGTGTTTTGGTAAGTTCTCGCATTTATTTACATATTGCTAGGGATTGTACGGCAGAAACGCTGTTGGAGGCACCAAGGGTTCGGCCACCCTACGAGTTAATTCTAATGCACAACAATTGTTAGTGGGTTAAGAATTAAGAAAAAATATATTGTTTTAACGTTTTTGGAACGAAGAACTTTAAAAAAAAAAAAAAGGAAATACCTTGTCCCTATTGAAGAAATGGAAGATTTGAATATTTTACGTCGTGTCCCTATAGGGAACCTGAGTCTATGAGCCTGAATCGGGACACTTTTCGACAATAAAAAAAATGTGACAGAAAATATTTTTTCACGATTTTGTGACGTCATCGTGTCTGGAATCTAGTGAGGAATAGTTAAATAGTTAGGAATAGTTAAAAACGGGGAAAACCAATTTCCTGTACTGGACAACCTATGGAAACCTGTAAAAACCCGTCCCTATTGCGGGCCCTTGCCCGCACAACCATGTTCCTGCTCAACTGTCAGAGAATCGGCCGAGGTCTTCTGTTTCAGATTTTGCACTTATTAGACAATTTTCAACCCATTTACGCCATACGACCGATTTGCCTGTTTACGATTAGGGTGGTGTCTCATGAACAAACTGTCTACAATAATTGATTAAATTTGTATGGTAGTTCGGATTTAGGTTTCAGAAGGAACCTCATGCCTAGATAAACTCTCCACCACACTGTGACTGATATTAGATTAGGCAAGACCCTCAAGACTGCTCGGTCTTGAAGGTCAGGTATACCCTGGGCGCCGTCTCAGCTGACCCCTTACTGCGGTTTTAGTAGATCTTGTTAATTCGACTCTCTCTCGAACTCTCGTGGGCACTGAAATCTGTGTTTTGGAAATTTATAAACTAATAATACGATTGTGCTTTTGGGTAGCCGTAGTGTTGATAGATACGGTGGGTTGAGGGTTGAAGCAATTATTGGCCTTCTTCCAGGTAAGTAGATTCATTGTTTTCATTCCGACATGTGTCGCATTTTGACGCTACTTCAGGGAATGGAGGTGAACACTTTGTCAAATGTGGGCTGGTCCACTAAGTTAAGGTTCTTAATTTACTGGTATGTTTATGGTGTTATACACGCGTACTCATGGTTCATTTTAACTGATGAAAAATATATTTTTCTCGGAAAATAGGACATTTTTGGACATAACAGCAAATCAGACTCATGTTCGCTGAGTAAATTCGGGTAAATTTGCGCAATAATTATCTGGGAAATTTCAATGTCTGCTAGAAACGTGGGTTGGGAGTGCTGTCGTGTTCAAAAATGCCCTATTTTTCTAGAAAAAACAATTTTCAATCAGGAGTATCGTCATTCAATTCAGCGTGAAAAATAACATGGAAAAATAAATACTTACTTATCTCCTCTATGGTCAAGTTTCTGTTGTACATTACCTGGTACCGTTGAGCAAATTGTTGCAGCGTCTTTGGTCCTGCCATCGGTAAAATAGTTCCTCACTCCAGTAGGGGCACACGTCTTGTCTACATCCGTCCCAATGCTGTAACAGAGGATTCCAACCCACCAACCCAGGAGTGAACAGGCATTGCTAGTGCTAGCGTATATCCCGTAAGTCTGTAGTATCCTGTGTGTCTAGGAAGGAGGCTAATGCGTAGGTGAAGGGTCACGCACACAATAGAAACTCAAAATAGTTTATACTAGAGAAATTCCTAAAGCGTTCCTGAAGGGTCATGCTTCTATTATGTTCTGGAAAAGTTGAACATTACCTTATAGGATTTATGTTGGATTAACTGCGTACGGTTCCATGACCAATAGATTCGTAATATGATGCCATACAACCTACCTGGAAATTGACGGGAACGAAATTGACTTGGTAGGAAGTGGCTTGGGGGAGTGGCCTGGTAAATGTGGGTATGCTGCATTTCCCCAGGACGGACTGGGCTGCTACGACCCTATCCAGGTTCCGACGGAAGAAGAGGTTCTCTGGCGTGTGGATCCAGACATTCTTGCTCCCTTGAAGAGGAGTCTCCAAAACCAATACAGCGAAGTCCACCAAGTATTGATTATCGCACCTGGAAGCAAAGATCTGCTGTTGAAATGGGGTTATTGCACTTTGGTTTCCATCAATAGCTAATGCTGGGTTCAGACGTATGACCCTGGATACCTGTAGAGGTACCTAGTCTTCAAGTTGCTACTTCACTTTGGAAATTTGCGTTTCCTGACAGAGCCGAACCGAGCTAAGCACTTTATTGCTTTTCCTGACAGAGCTGAGAGCACTTCCTCCTCCTGCCACATTGGACAATTACAAGGAGTTAAGTTAGGTACTTGCCCCTATAGCTTCTAATCTTGCCCTGTCCAATCTAGCAGTTGGAGGGGATACTATCAGTTCTTTCAAGGTTCCATCAGAGCATCTCAAAAGGACTTGTGAGTCCTGACGTTTCCTGAGGGACTTGTGAGTCC
>JAEMON010000014.1:2827238-2839403 GCA_030264115.1 Lygus lineolaris
CCCGAGGTACGTATAGGCTAAATAAGACTGGGAATCAGCTGGTCTTTAAATGGCGCGTTGGCCTTCTGTCTTCCGTTTCTAGCCTTCTAAATAGCTTGAGCACTGTGTGACGGTACGTCCGAACTCTCAACAGGTAGCGGCTAGGTCGCTCGCTCTTTTTACGGCCTATTCTACGGCTGCTCTGGGATGGTGAATGATTACAAGAGCTGTCCCCTGAGCTGGCCAGTTATTACACAACGGCTAGACTGAGTTGACTATGGCGTACCGTCACCTACCTTTCTTGCAGCAAGGGTGAGGGGGAAATTGTGATGTACCTACCACCACATTCCACCCCCTCTCTACCTTGACATATTTTACCCCCAAAACTTGTGTATAAATAACTTTTCTAAACTCAAAGCTTTACCAATCTATCCGTAAAGGTTTTCGTAGCAGGCTGATGTTGATCTGTTACGAGTATAACGCCACAGACTTGCAGTGGCGGCCAGTGGGGACAGGCAAGGTGGGCACTAGGTACATAGCCTCCAATCAAAAATGAATAACTTTTTAAAATTGAGAGAAATTACGGCCATTTATTCGACTGTCTCCATTCATGAGCCACCTCATGAATCTTCAGGAATTAGTTACCTTGCTCTCCATCAATTTTTCAGTCAAAACATGCTGTTAAAAACACGGCGACGTTTCCAGGATTCATCGGGTTGTACACGAAGGCCATGGACCTCGACGATGTCCCATGCAGCCAGCGGCCCCTCGACGACCAAACGGGAGTCTTCGTCGGCCTTGACCAGTTCATCGATGACTTAAGCCATCTTCTCTGGGTCACTGAGATGGAAGTTTTCGCAAGGGATCCCTTTTCTGGTCTCTCTGCCAGCCCCGTCTCAACAACAATAGTGCCATCTACCATATTTTTCCTAGTTTTTACAATCTTTGTTTGTGTCATTTTGAAGACATGAATCACCTCGTTTTTCTATTGCTTTTTCGATCAATTTATTATATTAACAAGTGGACTACATTTCAAGTACCTCGACGTAGTAAGTAGATACGTTACCTACCGACAATGTTTGGTTTCACTTTTATTTAATAAAACGAAACATTTTTCTGATGATATTATTCAATTTGTTGAAGTTGCACTCTTGGGAGAAAAATGATATCAAACCATTGGTTTGTTCCAACTGAAATGGTCAATTAAAATTATATTCGAATAGGTAGTCTGAAAGTCGTCTGAAATCTTCAATTCAAATTATAATCGAATAGGCTGAAAGTAGCCTAAGTGCGTTCTCCGGTTTGAATATTTTCGAATATTATTTGAATCGCAGATTTCAGTTGGAAACGTTGAAAATTTGCAGAACGCAAACGCGATAACCTTCTCAGTGATATAAGTATTTACATCTGCTACACCTTTCATGTTATACTTCGTTCGAGAATCTCTGTTTCGAATTAGAAGCGACTATTTACGTGAGCGCACAGTGTCGATTTTTGCAGAATCTGAGACGACAAAAATGAGAAAAACTTTGCTCCAAGCCAAAATAAACTGATTGTCTAAGGGTGATGATAACAATGCATTGAATTTCGTAGTTGAATACAGAGAACCTGACCCAAAATTTGTTCTGAAACGAAATTTGCGAGTGGAATTTTCGAATTTTGAAAGACAATTTTTTCAATCCCGAAGGTGAAAACAAAGCTTTCGTTACCTTCGAAAGACTCGAAAGCAAATTAGGGTCACAAATTGATTGCATGTAAGCAATAAATAATTTATTCATCGGTTGTGTATATTATTATAGGTTCGCATTGCTGGGTAGTGATACAGTACGGTGTGGTTTAGGCGTTTATGTAGGAACCGTAAATACCAGAAGAAAAATATTGTTTATAGGTAGTAAGGAGATAAATTATACAAGGAAACCATCAAACTAATGGTTTTATGGAATACAACAACATGTTGTACATTTACGCGATTTTGCTGTATTCCCCTAAATTTGCCACGATCGAGGGCGAAGATTCGAAGGCTGGTAGGAACTGGCAGGTTGACCGTTATGAGGAAATGTGGCAAAAAGATGGCGGAGGACGGGAGCAACCTGTTGTGAGTATCAAGGTAGATCCTGACCTGCACGGCTATTACTTTTTGTCATTCAAGTTCAAGAACTGCAGGATTGACCTCCCACCAATTAGTCTTCCCAGTGAGGCCCGCCGCAAATTGAACCCAGCACAAGACCAATTTGGCACAATTTGGGTTGCAAATTGGCCCAGACCATGCGCAACCCACTCCCAACCCACGACCATCAGCTGGCCCCGGTACCGCATATTGAACCCGTAGTGTGCATCCACGTTCCTCGATGTCTAGTACCACGCTGATGGAACTTCTCCTGGAAACCCACGGATCCACGAAAACTGTGCGACGACGACAAACCTGGCCACACGGAGAAAGCAACTGCAAGGGATAGCCGTGGGCTCGGTTCAATATGCGGTACCTGATGCAAAACTGTGTTTCACATTATCCCCCAAGCGTGTGCTGGGTTCAATTTACGGCCTGAGACTCCTTAGCAGTGGTGAGCATTATATACATTTTAGGAATTAACCTGTTGCAGGAGTCAGCCACTAGCCCTCGGCCACAATCATCGAGGAATAAACGACAGGTCATTCCAAAGAACAGAATCTACGACAAGTCGTACGTCCCAGCTGATTGGTACGGCTCCAGGGTGGACTCCATCGTCCAGATAACAAACACAGGGACCTACTTTGGTTATGATCTGTTATACACGGTTGGAGTCCGATTGCAGTCCAGAATGGTTCTGACTCCGTGCTCAGCTGTCACCTACGTCAAGAATCGTAATGTATCATGAACTGTTGATTTTATTTGCTGACCTCCAAAATCAAAATTTCAACTGGTTTTTAGCGAATTTTCGAAGAAAATGAAGCTATTGCAATGGCTTCAAAATTTAAATAATGCAAATTTTTGAAAATTTTCTCCATGGAAATCCGTTTCAGACCATTCTAAAACGATTCCTGAAATTTAACACATTTTTATATGTATATATATATTGTTATATATATATACATATTTATATATATATGTGCCACTCCTGACGATATCTGCCCGAAGAATCGAGATAAAAAATCCAAAAAAATTTTAAAATGTCAATATTATCAAAAGTAAGGATGAGTTCGTTAGCCAGAATTTTTGGAGTACTCCAAGAGGTCAAATTTTGAAAATGTAGTTTCAAAAATCGCCAAAAAACGTGTTTTTTGAGGTTTTGGTGTAAATTGCCATCTTAAACTTAGGAACATATATGGTATATTCGGAATCAGCGTGAAATTTCCTATAAGAATCACACTCCAAATCATTCTTTGAACATTCGCTCATCAACTCATGCTGCATGAATGGGACTTTTAATAATATTTACGTTTTACCTTCCTGAACAATTTTGATTTCGTGTCTGTCTGTCTGTCCGTCCGGGAATCCTTGAGACACGCACAACTTCTCAATTTCGATCCGATTCCGATGAAATTTTCAGGGATTACGCGGGTTAGGCCCTAGATGGTCCCCTATGAAATTCATTACCAGCCGACCAACGGTAGCCTCTGCGCATGCGTAAACGTGAAATCCTCGAAACATCGATTTCTCGCGACCTATGGTCCGATTTCGCTCAAATTTGGAGGGTAGTTGAAGATCGAAGGTTCGATGATATAGGTAGGTACTCTACGAGTTTTATCAAGACCGGATCAGCGGCATCTACTGCGCATGCGTAAAACGTATGACTTTGACAATTTTCATCCGATTTTGATGACATTTTCAGGGATTACGCGGGTTAGTCCCTAGATGGTCCCCTATATGCTCATGGGTAGACATGAAATCCTTGAAACATCAATTTCTCGCAACCTAATGGTTCGATTTCGCTCAAATTCGGAGAACAGTTGAGGATCGGTGATTCGTTAATGCCCTGTGAGTTTCATCAAGATCGGATCAGTGGTACCCACCGCGCATGCGCAAACGTGAAGCACTCATAACGTTGACAATTTTCATCGATTTCCATGGAATTTTCGGGGATTGTGCAGGTAGTAATCCTTTCGATAATTCCCTACGCATTTCATTATAATCATTGTAAATTGATTAATTAATTAATGTTATCGAGGAAGCTGCTATGTGCCACACCTAACTTGGCAAACTTTTTTTTTGGTATTTACCTACAGGTAGAAAAATGCATGATGGGTAGGTACTGATAAAGAGATTTGTCGTAAGTAGGCATTTCTGCCGGTACATTTATCAGAATCATGAGATTCCGCGTGTCTTCTCAGTTTCATTCGAAGGCGAAGGCGATTGTCACCATTATCTCAATTTTTCTCTTATCAGGTTGTCGTCTGTCTGTATTTTTCACGGCCACTAGGATCGATACGAAAATAGGGAACAAACGTCGGTCGGAATTTGCCGCTTTAGAAATCTGAATTGGATTCTAATTTCAGTTCCAAAATCCTAGTAATAGTTTGTTGGGAATGAGCTAAAGAAAAATCGCTTGACGTCATCAATCGAATTCGGTCGCCACGAGTAAGAGCTAGGAGCGAGTGAGAGATATTGAATGATTTTTTCTTACCCCTTTTTCACCAACTTCTTAAAGACCCTTAATAAATTGATATTGGACCTTTTTGCAAAGCTTTAATAAACCTACCCACTACCTATTTGTGAGAAAATGTGACTGTTCCCCTTTGTTCCCCAGCGAAATTCAATAGGTACCTTAGATAAGAAATTAAATTTGCTACACGATCTAGCTCGGAAAGTTTCAATTGAATGGTATGGTATGGTTTTTTTTAATTTTCTGTGAAATCTAAGAACTTTATCAGTGAAATACTTACTGTATGAACGACCAAATTACGAAAGTGAGGAAGGTTTACTGCCCTTCCAACGATTGCAAATCGCGAATTTCTTAGCGAATTTTCGAGGAAAATTAAGCTATTGGAACGGCTTCAAATTGTAGTATAATGTAAATTTCTGAAGATTTTCTCCATGGGAAAATTTCTCCGTTTCCGACCATTCTAAAACGATTCCAAAAATTTAACCATTTTCCACCATATATTTATATATAAAATACGTACGTGTACGTATTGTGTATGTGTATGTATGTATGTATGTATGTGTGTCACTCCAGACGATCCCCCGGAACCCATCCCCTCCCCTTCCGGTCCCTGGACTCTATCTAAAAAATCCAAACAATTTCAAAATGTCAATAATAACAAAAGAGAGGCTTAGTTCGTTGGCCAGAATTTTTTGAGTGCTCCAAGGGATCCAATTTTGAAAAATAAGTCTTTGTCTTCTCCCACTCCTGGCCAAACAGTATAAAAGGCCGCTGCAGATACTCAATAAACATGTTCTAGTTACATCACAACTACTCTCGACCTTATTATTTCTCCTTTATCTAATTTAGTTTCCCTTGTTATATTTTCTCTGTTACATGTGCTCTCGACAGTTATCATGTTTTCTCCCTTTCTCCTTGACATTACAATCTATACATCGTTTCCAATCGATACATCGAGTACCAACTCGATAATTTCTCACAGCTCTTGTTACAACAGTCGTTCTCGTTCTGCGGTTTTGACTTTCCAACAGTCGTTTCCAACAGTTGTGATAACTTCAACGTTACAGAACAACCCCCCAGGAGTGTACCATACCATACCTATCCCACCTACCTTACCTACCAGTAACTTAAATTGTCTGTTCCCAGCGGAAGATCGAGTCACGTTCTTACGGCATAATCTTTTGCACAGAAAAGTCGAGAAGGTTGACAAATCGGATCTTTCATGCCACGTCTACAGCACTACACAAGAGCAATCTATTCTACCGTCCTCGAACGTGCAAGATATTTTAATCCACCCATTGTAATCATCATTAGTACATAAATATTAGGTTTGCTCGCAGTGACCAACTTGCTGGTAAGAAAACCGTTTGCAGTCACGTTCGGGCGTTCGCGCTGTTTGCAGTGACTTCTGATAGATCACTTCTGACTGTTTATAGTAGCCACGTTAGTCTCATTCGGTTTGTATACCACTTCTAAGGCCGGTTAAAAAAAACTCAGTAACCTTGATAGTTAAGTATCCCTGAGGTTACCAGCTGGAGCGTTAAAAAAAGTGTTTTCCCATGATAGAATCGATTATTCTGGTAACCTTGATAACTTCAGATTACTTCAAGAGAAATCCATGTCGGACCACTCATGTAAGCCCTAACGGCCCTAAATGACACTGCGAACAAACCTAATGTCCTCGTATCATATCACTATTATTATTTTCAATTCGGGGTGAAATTTGGGAAATACCTACTTACCTCCCTGCCATCTTAATAAAAGAAAAACGTCTGCCAAGTTGGGTGGGCAGTATAGCTTCCTCACTTTTGTTACAAGGACGTATAGAGTCAGTTAGTGAACATTTCAGCGAAATTGGTAGAATAGTTTAGGGGTTCACTTAATCCAATCACTTATCCAATTGTGGCCAATTCATAGGTAAATATTGTCTTGGAGTCAGTCCAAAACTACCCTGCGAAGAAGGTCAACTAGGGACTGAGAAATCGTAGTTCAGGAAATTTACCTTAGCGCATGCGCATACGCTACTAATGTTCCTATGGCTATTAAATTAATAGGGAAATGGGTATGGGCTACCTCCGACAATCTCTGAAAATTTTCACCAGAATTGGTCGAGTAGTTCCGGAGTTATGGCTACGAAACTCATTTGGGAATTGCGCATGCGCAGTAGATATCACTGATAGAAT
This sequence comes from Lygus lineolaris, assembly GCA_030264115.1. Lineage (NCBI taxonomy): Eukaryota > Metazoa > Arthropoda > Insecta > Hemiptera > Miridae > Lygus > Lygus lineolaris. Next base: position 2,833,981 of record JAEMON010000014.1, read on the forward strand.
CGTGTTTCAATTCGAAGATAATTATCAGCCTCCGAAATCGGTCAATTAGAAACAGAGAAATCGTAGTTTCAGGAAATTCACGTTTGCTCATGCGCACACGCCACTAGTGGTCCGACGGCGATTAAATTCATAGGGGACCCTCCTGTGTCTAACTCGCGTAATCCCTGGAAATTTCACCGAAATTGGTCCAGTACTTCCGGAGATACGCCTATGACGACAAATTTCAAGTTTGCGCTGGCGCAGTAGCTATTACTGATCCAATCGTGACGAAATTCATAGGTTATTGTCTTGGAGTCAGTTCAAAACTAGGTACCCTGAAAATTTGAGCGAAATAGGTCAGTTAGGAACTGAGATACAGGGGTTTCAGGAAATTCACGTTTGCGCATGCGCTCACGCTACTAGTGGTCCGATGGCGATGAAATTTATAGGGGACCGTCACGGGACTAATCCGCACAATCCCTGAAAATTTCATCAAATTCGGACTACATCTTCATATAGTTTTGCCTGGGACAAGGAATTGACCACAGACCGACAGACACGGAACCAAAATTGTTCAGAAAGTTCTGAAACGTAAAAAGCAAGTGGAAATTTTGATTTTGGAGGACAAAAATATAAATAAACAATAGGTAGATCTCGCACGTAGAACTTGAGTGGATTAGCTGACAATGCGGTAAACCTAACTACCTACTACTTATGCACAATCAAATGTGTAAGCCAGGATTGAGCGCATTTTCGGGGCGTGATCCAGTTCGCCTCCTCACAGTGAATGAACTGGAACATCGAACTGGGATGGGAATAGCACCGGAATGAAAGGACTCCTCGGTGATATGAGAGAACGGGTCCCATCAGTTGGTAGATGGCCTGAAAATCAGCGAGCCGACATAAGAACTAGTCCAGCAAATGAACTCTGAGCTACTTGGAGACCACTGCGCCATGCATTTTCATGAGTTGGCTCATGGCTGTTGTGCAACGGCACGTTTTTGGGATTATCTTGGGACTAGGACGCAGTAACACCTGTTGCAATCTGAATTGCCTAGGCATGCGTCATTGACTCGGAGTTGCTCTGATGGAACCTTCAAACGAGTACCTAGCTTGGAGCTGTCCCATGTGGTATGAGAATGAGAAGGAAGTGCTCTTGGCTCAGTCAGGTAAAGCAATAAAGTGCTCAGTTTGGTTTAGCTTCGTCTTGTAATGCAAAGTCCCAAAGTGAAAGAACAAATTGAAGACTAAGTACCCTCTTAGAGGTATCCAGGGTCACATATCTGAACTCAACTTTAGCTATTGATGGAAACCAAAGTGCAATAACCCCATTTCACCTGCAGATCTTTGCTTCCAGGTGCGATAATCAATACTTGGTGGATTTCGCTGTATTGGTTTTGGAGACTCCTCTTCAAGGGAGCAAGAATGTCTGGATCCACACGCCAGAAAACCTCTTCTTCCGTCGGAACCTGGATAGGGTCGTCGCAGCTCAGTCCGTCCTGGGGAAATGCACCATCCCCATTTACTCCAGATCACGGGCCAAACTCACTTCCTACCAAGTCAGTTTCGTTCCCATTAATTTCCAGGTGGGTACTGTCGCAACTGCGAATCTATCTGTCATAGAACCCTCGTATAAAGGGCGATTCTGCATAACTGTATACCATGGGTATAAAACAAGACCTGAACTCAATTCATGGCCAGGTCGAGTCGAGTCTTAACTATAACACCCTAAAACACTTTGATATTGGTGGGGTTTTTGCAAAAGTATGGTACCTAGGTTCCTGGCAAGATTATAGGCTACAGCCGAGTATTCTCACCCCTCTCTTTCACCAAAAATCGGCGGTCCATGACGACCGACAAATGGATAAATACCGGTGTTTAACTCCATGTAAAACACCATTGCAGTCTAGCATCATATAATTTCATCAGACATGCAGCCAATGATATAGGTCTATATGAGTCTGTGTGATTACGCGGTTTACCAGGTTTCTGGAAACGTATGATGACGATTTCAGACCATAACTGTGGGAAGTTACCAGTTATCCAATACTCATTGAAAAGTTTGAGTAATAGGCGCGGTACTGAGTTGGGAGATGTTTCAGTATTTTGGTATGTTATTCCATATTTTCCTGGTGAACTACCTGATCTCTTTGACATAGCTGCCTGGAACTCTCTCATCGAAAAAGGAGCTTCAAATACGCTCTGTGCGCACATTGAGGGAGACTTCAGCTTCCAACTCGTTTGCAACCCATGGAGGAGCCATTTTATCAAAGAATTCGTCTGTCCATTCACCATTTCTGACTCTTCCATGCCTATCTTCTATCTGACACGTTATCTCCTATATCTGTGGAATGAGACGAAATCATATTTAAGATTTATCCTCTTCTCTTTGTGTGCTTAATGAATGAGAAGAGAAACAGGAAACCCATGAAGAAATTATGAAAATTGAGATCTTTTTATTAATAAGCAAATGATTCCTTCATCAGGTGGCAGGTAGGTAGGCACCCACGAAAAAACTGGAAGGTAGGTTGTTCTGAATTTGATATGAATAAAAATGTATTTTGCCTGGGGGTTAATCTAGAACGTTGTCCGACATGGCCAGATGTCACGATGATTTTATATCTAATGGTTTTCATATTTTCAACAATTTAGGATTTATTACGGTTATTATTAATTATTCCCTTATTGAAGGGTCATTTCGGGATAACTCCAGGCTCACCCCCGTGTGATTCGTACCTTCCTGCATTTTGTCGTCTGAGAAATCCGAATCCCCATCCCCAGTAAATACATAAATCTGAATCTATTTCACAGTAATGTATCATTTGAATGAAAGATTCGCGAAATGGGAATGGAACTGGTACAATGATGGAAATGGCGAATGGCACAGAGATGGGAATGGAAATAGTACAGAATACGAAAATGCAATATGGCTGCCAGCAAATCTCTGGCTAGGTACCTAGTTAAATTATAACTAGAACCTCGAATCTCCAGTCAAAAATAATCACTGATTAGGGATAGTCAGCTGCTAAAGTGAATTGACAAAAGGGTATGTAAGAGATAATCAGAGATTTTACTTAGTCAGGCCTTAATCGGGCTCGCAAACGTGATTGATTAACCGGCCCTGAGTATAAATTTTGTTGTTGGAGAGTTTTGACGACTGACCCACCCTCAAGACTTCCCAACTATACAAGTTATATTAGAGTGACAAATAAATAAATATTAATCTATAGCTGTGGCCACCATTCTGCGTGACTCATCTTCCGTTTCCCCTTCAACTTGCCTTTCCTATTTTCCCTTTCCTCAGACGTCATACCCCTCTAAAGCTTGCAATACCTGTCCATACATGGATGGTTGGAATCGTCTGTTGCAGCATTGGGATGGATGTAAACCTCAAGTGTGCCAATATTGGGATGAGAAAAAAGAAAAAGTTTACCGATTTCAAGATACAAGACGCTGCAACAATTTGTACAATGGTACCAGGTACTGTTTAATCTGTCTGTCATAATCTTGTATGAAGTATAATATTCTATTACAACTTAAAAGTCAATGGGACTTTGGAACCCATCAGTTGACACACGAATAAGCAGTCAATGTTCATTAGGTAGTTAGGTACCTACCTACTGGCTACAACAACAAACATTTCTACTTGTAGTATGTGGTTCACATTATATAAATCTCCTTCCAGTTCAGAAAAGTTTTCCTGGAGAATTTCCAATTTTGATGCGCGAGAATGGTCCAAAGGTAACTCAAATTGTGGGGAATACTCAAACTTTGCACTTTAGGTTGATTACGAAAATAGATTTCAACCGGCACTTGGTAGGCGAATCTTGATAAGTACCTATGTAAAAGCTCTCTTCAACGACTAAAACTTCAAACGAAAATACGTGTATGAGTGGAACATGGGCGTGGCCGAAGGTCGAAATCACGGAAAACGTCTTAAGACTGTCAAAACCCGAAGTCACTGATGTGGGTTTAACGAAAACGACCCTAGGGGACACTTTTTGTAATATTGATCGCTGAAGTTAAGTAGATTCAGCTTGTGTGAAATAAAGCCCTACCAGGGGTTCCAGCTTCTAAGACCAAGAATGAATATGAGAAGAAATACTGGGGGAAATTGGCGAAAAAACCTCGTTTTCAGCACTTTTCCGATTTCTTCGTCAAAATGGCTCGATGGGATCTTGATGAAATTTTTACTTCCCTTATCCCACCCGAAGGTGAAAGGAAAGTATTGCGATCAGCAGAAAACCCAATTCCCGAAACACCATCTTTAACTGGTCCTAATCGACATCTGATCAATTTTCTCAAGTATGAAATTCAACGCTCTCTTCAATGACTGAAAATTCAAACGAAAATACGTGTATGAATGGAATAATGAGCGTGGCCGAAGGTCGAAATCACGGAAGGCGTCTTAAAACTGTCAAAACCCGAAGTCACTCTTGAATAGAGTAGGAAGAAATTGAAAATTAGTGAGGGAGGTCCATCCGTGTCAATGCATTCCTTATGGGACACGGGCTGAGCCTGACACGGACAGGGCCCACTAGCATGACATATGACCTAGGGTATATTTCTTGTTGCAAATTAGTTGTAATATTGATCGCTGAAACTAAGTAGACTCAGTTTGTGTGAAATAAAGCCCTACCAGGGGTTCTAGCTTCTAAGACCAAGAATGAATTATGAGAAGGAATACTGGGGGAAATATTCCAACAACAAAAAATCGTTTTCAGCACTTCTATGATTTCTTCGTCAAAATGGCTTGATGGGATCTTGATGAAATTTTTACGTTCCTTAGCCCACCCGAAGGTGAAAGGAAAGTATTGCGATCGGAAGAATACCCAATTTCTGAACCACCATCCTAACCAAACTGGTCCTAATCGACATCTGATCAATTTTCTCCACGGATTGGAAAAGTGTAAGTCCGTATGTATGTATGTGTATAAACACGATTGCGGCCCCGACGAAAATCATTTAAAAAATTCCGATTTCGAAGGATTGGTTTCCACATGTCTGAGGATGAGACCCTAAGAATTTCAGCCCTCCAGGTCAATTATTAGGAGGAGAAAATATTCCAAATAGGTGGAAAAACGTCGTTTTTAGCCCATTTTTTAGCTTTTTTCACAAACCGCTCTAACGATTTTGATTAAATTTACAGAACTTACTCTTCTTTCAAGTAAAAATGAGTTCCGATACCCCTCATCTCAGGAAAATATCCTGAGGGCCGAAATCAACGATAAAATCCGCAAAAATGGACATTTTTAAGGTTTTCACGGGTGAGGAAAGCAGTGTGAAGCATCGCACCAGATGTTTTTATTCACCTACCTTTTTCATTAGGAGGTATTATTGATAAGATAAACAAATAACCCTCCTCTGAGGGCCGGATAGAAAAATATCCAGACAACCTTTTTCGGGTTTATATTCGTAAGGAGAGTAGTTTCACAACAGAAGAT
>JAEMON010000014.1:2863475-2873792 GCA_030264115.1 Lygus lineolaris
CCCCCCCCCCCCCCCCCCTGTCAAGAAGTCAGCAGAGTAGGCCTGTAGTGATTCCACTACAGACAACATTGTTTTTCTAGGTTAGTTCCACATTCTTGTTTCGTTTATATGTTGTTGATAAATTTGCTAATGAAAATAAAATTCCGAAGAAGAATATACCTCGTAATTTGCTAACAAAACATTCTGTTGTGTTCTGTTGATCCTATCTCTGTGATCATATTCCTCCGTGCTCTATACTCATAGTTCACATTATTGGTGACCCTGACGTGATATCGGTGCGTCAGCGTTTGGTGCACCATTGCTCCTTACTGTTACCCAATATTGCATCTGCCATAGTCAGGCGGACGTTTCTATGCTGACCATATTATCAGGAATAATTGAAGGGGATTCCTATACTTCCTCTTTCTCACTGGTACCCTTCAAAATCAGAGAATCCTAGGAAGGCTAGTCTTGTGGTGAACACATTTCCAATTATCCCACGGGAACTGCCTTTCCAGGTATTTATAGGACTTGTCATCGGGTGAAGTTGCGGCTGCCGCTATTTGCTAGGTATTCCACACTTCCAACGCATTGTTGGGCAAACACCCTTTTGAATTACCTACTTTTGTTTTTGGTTGTAAATCAGGCTTTACCTTTTTTATCAAACCATACCGTTGGAACCGTCCAAGTCTCTAGAATACAATATCTCCAACGGGAATCAATGAAATATTATATTTAGAGTCGAAAATTACACTTCAAATATGTAATTGACACGAAAAGGTGTCAATTACTTAATTGGAGTGTAATTATTCACTCTAATTACCAACATATTATGTTAATTCCCGTAGGATGTATTGCTTTCTAGACACTTAGGCGGTTCCAACTGTATGGCATAACATGGGAATTGAGTGGTAAGAGCCTGATTTACAAAAAAAACGGAGGTAATTTCAAAATGGCGTTTTCCCAAAACTGGCAACACGTTCAGTGGTAGGTGTTTGATATTCACCTACTTTATTGGGGCATATTTTATACTCCTGACATGCACAAACTAGTGCTTAGACGTCTCAGACTCAGATATGACTAAAAATAATAGTTGAAAAGAGGAAAAGAAAAGAGAAAAATTTGTAACCAACCTCGTGTTTGTTCTACATTACAGTAGATGGGCGTTCCATGGGGTATACTGCACGCAGGAAAACCTTTCTTGACAGACCTATGAAGATCAAACATGGAATGAAAAACGCAACTTCGGTCCTTTTATCACCTCAAGTTCAGTTTTCACTTTGTTAGTTACCTATCGTTTGTACTATTTTAGTTTCTGATTCATAGCAGTGTGTTCTGTTTGCTACCATCAACAATGTTTAAAACAGGTACTTTACCCCCACCATGTAGGAATTAATTTAATGCTTCTTCCATGAACCCCACGCTTCGCACCGTGGCTGGGTTCCCGGACAAGAAGCTCCCTTCACAATGTTCATGGTCTCAGTAGCGACTGTGGCGGCATGTATAGTTTCATGGCCGGACTATCACTCGTATACTACACAAGCCTTAGTTTTTAGCACTATTTTGAGATTTTTTACGAATCGCTGTAAGGATGTTGGGTAAATTTACTTATTTCTTTTCAAATCAACAACCCCCATAGAAACAACTCCCAATATTACTTTTCATCTCTAGGAATATACCTAGAGAGCTGTGTGGCAGGCCAAGTGGGATCCCAGTGAGTTTTATATTTGGGAAAATAATTGTTAGGGGGAAGGCAACCTCCCAAGTCCCACCAAGAGCGTGTAGGTATACAGTCTAACACAAGCTGCAAATATCAATTAATTCTTCACGTAAAGTAGTGTGGAGCCTCACACCAGATGTTTTTCTGGTCAAATGCAATGCCACTGCTTTCCATTCACTATCTTCAATAACATTCAATCTCTCATCCACATATAATGACGCTTGATATGGCTGGATTGAATGCCCTAGTATCATATATTTTAGATTGATCGTTATTTACTACTCACTCGAAACAGAATAAAGAAGAATCAAAAGGTTCAAGAGGTCCATAACACCTTTCTGAAATGAATGATTCAACATTAGTAGGTACAAATGTACATGCATAGAGGATAACTATTACCATTAAGGCTAAATCACCCTCCAGTGTGATTCTGAGATAAGAGATGGCGCTAGTGGTGCCCAAAAGTAATCCGAGGTGATCTATAATTCCATACAGATTTTTTTTTCAAATCCGAGCAGTGCAATGTTTTCAGGAAGGGTTGAATAATGGGGACATCACGTAACTTCATTTTTAAAAGAAAACTTTTTTCAAATTTATGATTGCTATTTGACGATTTTTTGAAACTATTGAAATAACTAAAGTAACGATCAGGGAAATTTTCCACTGATAATTTAGAAGCCAAAATCTTTATTTGCTACTGAAAAACGTGATGATTTAAAAAATAAGATTTGTTGGACACACAGTACCTAGTGGTTTGTTATTCTCAATAATGAACCTTTGGAATCGAGAATGGAAAAGAAGTATAATCAACCTCAAAATTGACGTTTTACGTATCAGAAGATTGTAGTGATCTAACTGGGAGGGGTTAACCGTTTTGAACGTGTTCCTTGTTCTACGAGTACCTCCTTACAAAAGTGTCATGGTGTTCCTGTTTTGATAGTCGATTCGTTGTAATATCACAATTAAATTGGTAAATAATTATTGTTTAAATTACCTTTTTGGTTAGATAACCATATCTCATTCGGACAAACAACTTGGATGCATTGCGACCACGGCTGAAACATAAAACGAAAGTTCTCTTGAGTACGATGAAATTTCAATAGTTCAGGTTACCCAGTCAGAGTTAGGGTGATAGGGTTAGGTACTTTATTTGTACAATTTAAATATCAATTTAAATTATTGAATTGAAAACAACGAATGAGATTTTTTGGACGTCCTTCGGTAACAAGGGAAAGCTGGACGTTTGGCACAGAGCCCCTGTCAAATTGATACTTCTAAGCACACATACCACAAATCGAATTTTGGACTTCTTGAAATATCTATTATCTTCTGAATCAAATAAATCGTTGTTGAGCCAGTAACAATCGTGTCCCAAGGAAGCATCGGAAACTGACGTGAGGTACAGCATCGCCTTGTAGAGACTCAACTGGGAAATAATGGAAACGGAGTTAGTAAGAAATTAGCTGTAACCAAAGACAATGGAATGCCTAGAATAAATTAAGCTGCAATGTACCACCACTCTAGCTACCTAATATTATCACTACTAGAATTTCAGAATTCTCTTATACACCTAAAAAAATATCAGAGATTTAGTGAATAGTTAATCCTGTTAAGATAAAATAATATTCGCATCTGGATATACTGGCGCTCATCAAAGTTAGCTACTGTTTTACTTCACTCTCACTCACTTGTGTAGTCATCACCCAGGCCAACTTGTAGTTGGGAAGGCGACGCTCCAGCTCTATTAATCCGCTATCAAACTCAAAGTGGGTGTCACACCTAAGAAGCAAAAAAAAAAAAAAAAATTACAGGCTCATATGCACAAATTAACATATGTGTTACGACTGAAACCTGCGTGCACATTTGTGTATATAGTGAGTATATTCATATATCATAATATATTAGTAGTAGATATCTATGGTTCCTGGTAACCTAGAATGATATTATTTCCTCTGACTCTGAAGTTGGAAGACCTAAATTATATCCAACCATCATGTGCATGACTGACGCCTGTTCCTGATGCTACGGCCACCTACCGCCATGTTAAAGACTCCAAATTATACGGTGAAACAAACGACAGTCCAAAAGAATCTCTTTACATCCTCCAAATCCAAAGTCTCTAGACCATGGGTTCCATACAGGTGGTCCGCGGATGATGACTCAGGGTTCATCGAAAAAATGTTTCGTCAGGAATTTGACTTACCTAATGAAGTAAACAATTTAATATAATATAATTTTATTAAATTATATTATATTAATTTATATTTTATATTTTGGTATATAATTGTAATGCGTTTTTTCAAATTTTCATAAAATTTCTGGCATGCTCAATTTTTTTACAAATGAAAATCCCCTTTATAGTTTACAACACCTAACCAACTCGATTTCCAGCTCTCAGGGGAAATTTGAGTGTATTTACTCACGTTTCTGAGCACTTGACATTTCGAGTGGGAGGTCATTTTTCCATGAATGATGAATTTGCAAAAAAAGGTGGAGTATTCAATGAAATATCAGTATTCTATGCTTGAAAATGTTAAATAGGGTCTACCTAATTATTATCATGTTTGTTTATTTAGTCACTAAGTAGAATGTTGTAACAACCCCTAAGAGATCGAATTATGATTTTTCTGAAATTACGATTCCCCTCTGATCTCTGAGCTCAATTTGCGACTCAGATGATCTGGGAGCTCAATTTTCAACTTAGCTGATCTGTGAGCTAAATTTTCGACTCAGTTGATCGAGGATGATCTCTACCTCGTCGTTCTTACCCACCAGTTCAACAGAGGCTCCATGTACGCTCTCCCTAGAAACCCTTGGTTGTAAGTGAAAAGCATTATAAGAAAGTCTTGGTAGTACATCCCCTACGGGGCCATCAATCCACTTGTTGGGGAGAGAGGAAGACACGTGAAGCTCCACGTGTCTCTTCCCTGCTCCCCGCAATGGGTAACTAAACATTTTGATGAAACTATGAACTTACTTTTCGTGGAATTCCATTGTCTTCCCAGCTACAAAAGGAAAGGAGCCGTTTATCGCCAAACTAATCGTGAAGTCTTGCGCGCGTCCGATGAAGTCAACTAGGTGTGATTCTTTAATGTTTTGCTCTAATTTGATACCTGAAAAAATATTATGAAACATCGACTAAGGACTCTAAATACAGATTCCATATTCCTGCACAACACAATGAACAAATTTTCGATGAAACCCAAATGGGATCTGGAGGAAAATAGGGTTCAAGGATGCTCAGTATAGGGCATGGATGGATATTTTCATGTAGGAGAGAATTAGGTAGCCTATCAGAAAAAGTTCCCTCAAATTATTTAATCTGGATAACTTTATTCAGGATGACATCATTATACTTCAAAAACCCGTGCCGAATTTCGGATCTGATCATTATGAAATTCATAAGGAAATTGATGAAAATCATAAGGGAAGTAGGTCTAATTCATTCATCATCTAACGTTCGATCCCCAACTATCACGAGAAATTGACGTGTGGAGGATTATACGTTCGCGCATGTGCAAAGAGGCTGCTGTTGATCGAAAAGGTTTAAATTCGTCATCGAAAGATTTCGACTCGATGAAAGTCACAGGCAACTATCTCGGGCCTAACCCGTGTAAACCCTAAAAATCAAAATCGGATGAAAATTGTGGAATTTTGCTTTTGCCAAGGATTCGTGGACACGCGGACAAACCGACAAACAAGAAACCAAAATTGTTCAGGAAAGGGAGTAGAAATTTTGATTTTGGGGGAAAAAAATATATCACCTCCAGAAAGTGATAACAATCCTCCCGCTACCTTTGTAGATTTTGAAGCAAACAATAATCTAAACGCTTTATGGGTTGAGGGTGGAAGATTCTCGGCTCGCTTCCTGTTTTAACATTCATTTATCCTTTGATCCGACATGTTTCATCACATCCATCCTAATCTCAATTTCCTAATAAGTTCAACCTCTTGCAATTCTAACATTTTTACATGAAGATGCCTAAATTCTTTAGGTATATTATTTTATACCACTGCACCCTCTCAGCAGAGCACGCTTACCACTTGTAGCAGAATACCTTGTGCCAAAATACTTGTACGTTGATAGAAACGTTACGATGAACATGACAAAGCGGAAAAACCCGCATAGCCAATACTATAAATCCCTGAAGAGGCAACACTACGTTGCGAGACATGTCGGATCAAAGAATAAATGAATGTTAAAACTCTATAACAGAATTTCGTGGGCTCAACACGTTGACAAACTGTTATCAAAACTCGCCTCCTGCAACTTCATGTTGCGCCAATTGTCACGATGTGTGTCCCCTGAGATCCTCAGATCAGTGTATTTTGCATGCTTCCATAGCCGTTTGAGTTACTGCGTTCAGCTGTGGGGGAAGTCGCAACACAGCCACCGTATATTCGTCCTGCAGAAGAAGGCTCTCCGAATACTGAAGCGCCTTGGATGGAATGAGAGTTGCCGAGGACATTTCAAGAGCTTTGGAATCCTCACCTTGCCGAGCGTGTACATTCACTCAGTTATGATGTTTGTGCGACAAAATGTTAACACGTTGCAGAGGGCAGTAACTGCCATCATTAATCCACAAGGCAATGTGAGGACCTTACCATTCCCACGGTCCGTCTGACAGCCTCGCTGTGGACAAACCCAACTCAGAACGGCTCTCGTCTGTTTAATCGGCTACCGAGGCTGCAGAGCTTGCCCATCCCCGCTTTCAAGAGAGCCCTGAAAGATATTCTGTTCGAGGCACAATTGTATAGTGTTAATGAGTTTTATAATATCTCATTCGTCTCAAGCCCATAAGTTCGCCTGGGTTGCTCCATTTTCATGTTGTTAGAGTTTGTCTGTGAACTGTATCATAGAACCCAAATGATTGCAGTTTTGATGCATTGTGTTTTTCCCCCCATTATTTAATCTTGACGTTTGCATTGTCATATACATGGATTTTGCAAAAAAAAAAAAAAACAAGTTTGAGTTTGAGTTTGGAAGCAAGCCGAGAATCTTCCACCCTCAACCCATAAAGTATAAACCACAATGGCTACGCAAAAACAATCTAAACGCTATCCTTCGCATACACCCTTACAGAAAAGTTCGAAAAATCGGATTTTGATCGCTTTGTGGAACCACTGATTGTACACAAGGGAATGATATTTTAAAATTTGGATTTCTGAATCTAATTAGCGTAGGTACTGTTTTGAAACATAAAACATACAGTTTTTGAGGGGGTGTACAAAATTTGCTTTCCAATCCAAATGTTAGGATGGTAGCTACTTACTGTAAGGAGATGTCGCGATGCAAGAACAAGGGACTACTACGAGGTCATAGGCGACCAAAGTTCCTCGGCATCTGAATTCGCTCTTGAAGTAAACGTTGACGACTGAGAGAATTTGGTTGCCGATGAAATTACTGTATCCAATAGACGGTAGGCTCGTTTCTGGCGAGAACGGAGTTGGTAAAGACTAGAAAAATTTTATGGACATTATGATTCACAGAGCCAGAGTGATAAATTTGGAAATTGAAACAGGAAACCAAATCTTGTTGAAACTGATTGCCTACAAGTCCGCAACACAGAGAGACATTTTCGTGTGCGGGTAGCCCTCTGAACTGATCTCTGTGCTCAATTTTTGACTCAGGTGATGTGGAAGCTCAATTTCCAACTTATCTGATCTTTGAGCTTAATTTCCGAATCAGTTGATCGGGGATGATCTCTACCTTGACGTTCTTACCCACCAGTTCCAGAAAGGCTCCATACGCTCTCCGTAGAAACGCTTGGTTGTAAGTCCTTATGTAGTAAAGGTACCTACCTACCTATAACATTGCCAAACTAGAACCAACTTTGTATATCTACGTACCAGTAGTTCACAGAAGGGAGGAGGGGAAATTGGTTGCATTTAATGGGTGCTATATGTATAATAAATTGAGAGCGTTCCAACTTCCTACGAGTCATGTGGTCATGTGGACGAGCAAAACGAGGAAGTTATTTTCCCCTGGCAACGATTGGTTGTACGTGGAAAAGATCAGAAAAGACACACGATCACAATAAAATACGAATGTCTTGTTTCTGAGTAGCTACGTTTACCCAAACGTAACGGTAACGCTTTTCGCGGTTGTGTGCCAAAGTAAAGACATGGAAATTTCAGCCAGAAAAGCCTTGTCAAATTAGTGTAGTTTCGCCAGATCGAGAACATGGGAGCAGCTCACTGTTGAAAATTTGCTCACCAGAGTGCATGAGCACCCCTCTTGAACAGATGTCAAATCGAGCGTGTTCCCCCTAGACCTCCCTGCGTACCGCCATCCAGCCAGAAAACCCTTGTCATATTAGTGTAGTTTCACCAGATCGAGAACGTGGGAGCAGCTCGCAGTTGAAAAACCAGAGTGCATAGGTACCCTTCTTGAACCCCTCAAATCGGAAGTTCTATTAGATTCAATACTACAGGTTGTAGGTATACAGGGTGTCGCTGATTTCCAACCGTCGTATAGGCTATATAGTTTTTGGATTGACAATTATACTATACCTACTTCAATTTCGATAGGAAATACATTTGATAGGACCCAGGTCCTTGAGTATTTTGAGGAATAAACAAATCTTAAATTTTATACATAATAGGTAGAACGAGTCTCCTATACACATTATTTTAAAAATGCTTAGTTTGTGATATAGGACATTCCACTTTTATGTCACTTTTTGTTTTTCACCTCTTCAAACTTTGATGCACTCCCAAAAAATATAAGGGTACCTACCATTGAAAACAGCAGGAAAGAACATACAAGATAGATGCCCTGGAACGGTCAGAAAGGGCGTTCTTGGTCATTAGTCAATTAAAAAAAATTGATTACGTTGAGTCACCTTTACGTTATACCTTTATTAACATTAATTTACTAGTCCAATCCTATCCAGTTGAACTTCCCCATCCTCTCCCTGCAAAAATTTCGTTTCTCAGCCGGGAGTTGAACCCGGGGCCCGAAGTGACGAGTAATTTCCGACCTTAGACCACTCGACCACCCGAGACGGCCCTTTGGGTTATTAATTATAATCACTCTTAAAAAATTAAATAATATAACTCTTAAATAATAACGTTCATTTTAATTTTCGTTATTTTCCCAATTGTAATTTTTGATTTTTTTAAACCTGTGTTATGTGTGTCGGGTGGGCATGATACTCACGTTTGGATTTATCCTTGGCATATAGCCGCTATTATAGCTTGCCCTTAAATTTATCATCCACGGTGGAATATTGTCTTCGTAGTGGCCAACCAGTCGCATTGCCAACGTCTTTCTGATCCAATCGATACCGTCGTTAACCCTGTGAAACATTTGGGCTAGAGCAGTGATTCTCAACCTTTTTTAATTTTAAACCAAGAAGAAGAAGAAGAAAAGAGAAGAATGTTCATGTAATTGTCTTCAATATTATGTATTTACACACTAAATTATGGTTTGGTTTGGTTTGGCATTAATCTAGTAAATCAAGAAAATCCACGACTTCGTCGAGAATCGACTCGAGAATTTCCAAAAATCGCACGTTTTACAAACATAGGGATCGGACCCTTGATAATAGTTGATTCTTCAGGTTATGGAGTGACCATTCCCTTCTGAGATGCAATAATTTTGGATTTGGAGTCGAGTGTTTGAAAAAAGTGTGGTATTATTTTGATGAAATACATTACATACACACTCACCCTTGCATAGGGGCACTTTTATAATCAAAAGCATTGCAGTAGTAGGTTTCTGTGACGATGAAACCCATGAGCCCATGTATGTTCCCAACGTCGCAAAATACTGGTGTTCCCATTCCAAGGTTACACAGGCTTCTCGGTACTTGCCATTTCATACACAACCTAGAATAGATGAAAATACAGTTGAAAATAGTGTTGTCTTTTCAACCGTACAATAGGGTGTGCGCATGGGTCGGAAATTCGCATTTTTGACCTCAAATTCGAATTCAGCGCCTTCAAAAAACCCCTATGACCGAGTTTTTAGGTTAAAAAAAAACCCAGCCTGGTTAAGCTGGAAAACAGCTGGAAAAAGGGAGAGCTTGCTTCTCGACAAAATAGTTCTGACGTCATCATTACTGCAAAACTCCAGCCAAACAGCCGCTCGGAGCGCTGACATCGCGCTTCAGAAGAAAACTACTTCATGTGGGAATTTGGTTTTGACATGTTGATCTCAACCTGCAACGTCCATTCTAACGTTAAACGTGACTCTATTCCATGATAATTGTTTATTATTATTAATGATAACTTCTAATCTCAATTTTCTCATTTTTTTGAAGCCATGCCATTTGAATCAAACCCTGATGTTGGGGTATTCTCATATCACGTATGGTTATAATCGATCTAAATTTGTACACACTCAACCAATGGTCGAGACCGTCTAGGGGCTAACCAGCACAATCCCAGAGTATTACATCAAAATATAACTGAATGTTGGAAGAGTTTTGCCTGAGGCAAGGAATTGGTCATAGACAGACGGAAGACAGGGAAACAAAATTGTACAGAACGCTTTGATATGTGAAACACAAAGAGGAAATTACAGTATGCTCACGCTTTTAATGAAAAATAAAAAATAACAATAATAATATTAAAAATGAACCTTTGGAAACGAGCACGAAATTTTTTTTTTA
>JAEMON010000014.1:2878757-2890455 GCA_030264115.1 Lygus lineolaris
ATGGAGCTCCCAGATCAGCTGAGTCGAGAATGGAGCTCTCATGGGTATTTCTGTAGTTCGCGTATTGTCAGATTGAATAGAACTAGAAATTGAACTAGAATTGAAAACATTTGACAAATTAGTGTAGATTCACCAGATCTAGAACGTGGGAGTTATTCGAAGTTGAACATTTGCTCACCAGAGTGCATAGGTAGCCCTCTTGAACAGATGTCAAATCGAGCGTGTTCCAAAGCTAGGTATATCATTATCATTAATATTTATTATCATTATTATTTTAACTGGGCTGGTATTCAAGCTCTTAAACGGAGCTCTTCTTAAAGGAGCTGATGTGAGGAAAATTGGCTGAAGGATACGAAAAAAACTGTGCAACGCTAAAATGGTTAGGGGAGGGGAAGGTTATCCCAGGGCTGTTAGAGGGGGGGGGGGAGCCTCCCCCCATGCTTTCCCGACATGGAAAAATTGGGAAATTTTGGGACGTGAAGATTGAAAATATAATAGTAAAAATAAATACAAATAAAAAAAATAAAAATGAGAAAAGAAAGGGAATAAGAAAAGGGAAAGAACCAGGAGAAGGTTGTGATTTCCCAACATGCGTAACTTGGAGTTCCCAAACTCTGAAATTCTGAGTTTTTTGAATAGTTCAACAAAGTTTTATTTCTCCCAAGTGACAATTTTTCAAAATTCCCAACTTTTCGCTGCTTTTTCGATTCATTTGTACTGAATATTCCTATACATCGAGGGTATGGCGGAAGACCAAGGACTTTGGTCCAAGGTAGAATAATTCTCATTATTATTATTGTAATTACCTTAAATTTTTTTGTATGTGGATACCCTATTGGGCATAAGCATTCAGCCAAGGATAGCTTAGTAAGAAAATAAATAGGTACCTATATTATTATAGAAGGAACCAATCCCTTGGCTTTCTTTTGCTAGTGGAGTTGGGGACATTTGGATACCCCCCTCCCTGGGTTTTCTTCTCGCTACGGCCCTGTAACCGTTTATGAAACGCATTGGTCCCAAGTAGCAATACTGTTACACCTAGTAAGAGTTCCTATAAACCCTCCGGTAGCCGAGATTTAAGCACTTTTGTGGACATTTTGGGCTCACTCCCTATTGGCTCCGTAATAGGCTGTTGATGAAATAAATCGACAAGGTATAAAAATAATGAAATCATTTATTCTTTTTCGTGAAATGATATGAGAACGACAGTGGAAACTGCAAATATTAAAATAAAGGACGGCAAATTCAATTGACACGAGCTTTGGCCTTCCTGGTGTAGGAAGCGGGCTCGTTGCTCCACTTCGCTTATCCACAGATAGTCGGCGTACGTCTCCAAGTACTGATCGATCCCCACCATCACCGCCCTTTGGTGTATAGACTCCCGACTTTCGCATTTCTCTTCAAATAAGACGTCCATGGCCGTAGTGACGTAACCGACAAACCCTGAAATAGTTATCAATATCACCGTAGTCCGTGGATGACCACCAATCTGAAATTTTTAATTCCCGTACTTTTCCCTGAATCTTCCCGCACAAATCACAGTTTTCAGTTACGATAAAAATTTAATTCACTTATGACGTTTTTAATTATTTCGGGCCATTCTAATATTTTTATGAAATTTGCGCTTATTCCGAGTATAATCACCGTATAACTGCCTGGAATTTTGCTCTCGCGGTGTGGCACAATCTATAGCTTCTTAATCTGAATTGAACCTTTCGAAACTGAATTCAACCTTTCGCTAAATCAATTAAACCCTTTGGTGAATAATTGTCATTTTCTGAGGGTTTGATTCAATTTGCAAAAGGTTCCATTTAGATTGCAAAATGCTATAATAATATTAAGCAAAGTCTGTTTATTTTTCTGTTTCTTTGTAAAGGAGATTGCGACTGCTCCGATTTCCATGAGGATATTTTCAAAATGATAGAACTTAAGGGGATATGGTAGTCGAGAGTGTCAAATTTCTTATTATTCACATTAGACTTTTCATACTATTTTTTTCTGATTCCTCACCCAAAAAGTAGTGGGAAATTATCCCCCCCCCCCCCTCCCTCCTCCCAAATATATATTATTTATCGATATTATCTTAAGTAAAAAAGGACCATTACAAATGTGGGAATAACGTCGGGCCTGATTGAGCTACAGATTTCAAATGTTTGCCACTTATACTAGAGTACGTACTATAGCTACATTTTAGTATAGACACGATTTGGACCATAACCACACTTTGGACCCACTTTGGACTCGATCGAAATTTTTAAATTCTATGACATGGGACCATAACCAATCCATTGTTTTGCAAAAACTTTCATGAAATCGTTGCCTCATGTTGGAGTTTTGGGCGAATCGTATATTTCGAGTGTTTTAATAAATAATACCATTCCATTCATTTTTTTGCGTTTTGGGTATTTATTGACGTTTTGGCAAATTCCGAGTTTTTAAATACCCTAACCACTGGGTATTTATCACTTGGCACGGTAAGAAGTTTATGCAGAGAAGAAGTTTTTACTGAAGAAAGGAGGAGTTTGCTGAGTTTCTCTTTCCGATGAGGGGCGGGTTGGGCTGAGTTGGTACATACTCTTTATCAGACAGACAGATTTTACCTGACACACCCACAGGGCCTAGGACTTAAGACTAAACGTCCCCGATTTTAGTTAGATTTTTTTCTTCTCACTGGATGGCAGTGCTTATGGAAACGGAAAAACGAAATAGTCGACATTAATTTTGGAATTGTACAAAGGCCTGTTCGAGTGAAGTTATCCCGACAGGACATAATTATCTATTAGGTATCTCAAAGATCTCAAGATGGCGCCCCAGATGAATCCCACAAGTACGAGAACCACGGAATGAAAAGAAAGAAACATTGCTGGGACGTACCTCGAGTTTGTTCTACATTACAGTATATGGGCGTTCCATGGGGTATACTGCACGCTGGAAAACGTCTCTTGACGGACCTATGAGGATCAAACATGGATTGAAGGACGTTATAACGATTCCCTGAACATATAAATACTCGTAACTAGAAGGGTTATTGTCTAGAATTTGATAATAAGGTAGTAGTTTTACACTGCTGGATTGTAGGGCAAACTGGGGCTACTTGAAAGGGGCAAGACGAATCAACGGCCATTTTGTGTGTTGGAAAAGAGAGAAATTTGATTTCTCCCTCAGTGTGGGGTTGGCAACACTGGAGCTTCCATCTAAAGTTGTTGGTAGGGTTCAAGTAGCACTGTAGCAGTTCACCCGTCACCATTGGCATGGATAGGTTTTGGAACCTCGAAGTAAGTTCTCCATTCTCTTTTTCATTTTCACACTTGTTTAGTTTCAAAATCAGTGATTTAAAGACTCGTCTTTTATACGAAAATAAAATATTTTGTACAATACTAATTGTTGATTCATCTTGCCTCAGGCGTGAGCCATGTGACGAAACTTATTGATTTAAAATAACCACCTTTTTAATGGCGTTTTTGGACATTTTCTGAGTGGTTAGTGAAGGTGATTAGTTGCAGTTTAAGATGCCATGCTTGATCATAGTATCAAATCAAGTCATATGACTGAAAGCGCAATTTGAACAAGTTTTGATTCGTCTTGACCCAGTCTCCCCTACAATAGATGCGGGCGTTCCGTGGGGTATACTGCACGCTGGAAAACCTCTCTTGACGGACCCATGAGGATCAAACATGGAATGAAAGACGCTACATCGATTAAAAACACGATGGAATTTGCCTGATTGAATGTCGTAATAGGTATAAGTAGGTCCCTATCTATTAAATTGATCACAATGTACCACTTACTCAAAACAGTATAAAGAAGATTCAAAAGGTTGAAGTGGTCCGTAACACCTTTCTGAAATGAACGATAAACGATTATAATATTAGCACAAAGCTCAAAGGTGCGAGTATTTTAGGTACCTATATTAAGAGTGACCATATTTTCTAAGATTTGGTAGGTAGTAGTACTACCTACCAATTACCCTTGCCATTATATGAATGAGATTGTTGGAAATGACATTTTAGAGTAGGTATTATTCTATATACTGAACCATTGGGATCGAGCAAAAAAAGTTTAACCGCCCCTATATAATTTGATTGTTCATGTTCCAATGCACATACCTAGGCTGGGATTTATAGACAGTCCTCGAGTTTCAAGGAGACCATGAGATGGTCTTTTCGAAATTTGGAATACGGATTCGGCTTAAAGATTCTCGAGGACCGTCTATAAACGTATATGATACGAAAATCGAATTGTTGAAAATTAATGAAATTCGGGAGATTTGATGCCTTATTTGGGAACTATAGTCATTAGTAGCTAGATATAGTGAAGTCAGTCAACTCTAGGTGGTGACAAATAGGGGATGCCATAATTGACCTAGGTACCCTTGTCTGGCTTCACACCAAGTTGTCTCCGTTACTCTGTGCTTCACACTGTGACTTAGCACCATTGGCCTGAGCAAAAATTACAACATCAACAACAATGACAACCTGATAAGTAATAGCGACAAATTCCTTATCAACCTCAATAGCCCTCCTTATCCCTCTCGTATTTCGTGTTCTCTCGTGTTGTTTTCTCTCGTGTTCTCACGATAATTTCATTTTGGTTCTGAAAATGTCCCGGAATCGTGTTTATACGGACGCTGAGGGAAAAATAACTTGTATCATACGTATACGAACTGGTCCTGGACCGGGAAAAAACATGAATTCACAGCGGGAAGCCACGTGTATCAATTTGATACAACCGCCATTTTGGCTGAATTACATATTGATCATGGCGGAAAAATTAATAAAAACTTAATAGAGGGAACTTCCTATTTTTTTGGCCTGGCGCTCTAAGTCTTGTCATGATTCATGCTTAAATAATAATTAATCGATTGTTGACCTTATCGATCAACTAGAAATTGTATGTAAATTTTTTCGACCACACAATATTGTCATCTACTCAGAAGGGGTTCGCATGGAATACCTAATAAACCGTTGAGTAATTATATCACTTGTTCCTTCGTCAACGAGTATAATACTTGGTATTGTGTACATAATATTGTTTCCTGTTTTGATAGTCGATTTTTATTAACACTTTCAGTGCGGGAGCCGAAATTGTGTCAACCCCATCATCCTGAACATTTTTTTGGCGAATAATTCAAATAATGCGCACAAAAAAAAAAAGCATATTTTTTATTTCACAATTCGGCGTGAGCTCCTGCGTATACTGGGTGACAGCCAGGGTCGTACTGAATAGATTGTGAAGAGAAACGGGGCTTCCAAGCGATCGGGTGGGGAACTACGACTCCCTCCTCAGGGACAGGTGTGGGGAGGGAGATGGGCGCTTAAGTGCCCTCCCACTCGTTGTGAAGATTCGGAGCCTCCACACTAAATGTGTTAAGTAATATTACAAAATATCGTATTATTATTTAAATGAATAAAATTGGAAGATATTTTTTGAAATAGGTACCTTTTTGGTTAGACAACCATACATCATTCGGGCAAACAACATCGGTACATTGCGACCACGGCTGAAACAGATACGCTTAAGTTCTCACTTGTGCGATATGGAGACGTAAGTAGGTGCAACAACCCACGTATAACAGGTAAGTACTTTTGAGTGGGGAAAATTGCGTGTTTCGAAATTTCAATAGCTTAACTCATTTCAGTCAGTTAGCGTGAAAAGGCAGATTTATTTTTAAAATTACAGCTTTTTAACGCTGATTACAAACATGAACGAGATTATTTGGACGCCCTTCACTTCAGCTGCCAAGATGTGGTGGCACGTATACTATACCTTCCCAGTCCTACAAATTATTATAATTTTTTCAGATTTTTGAATTAAGTAAAGGCAGAGTTGAATAATGTGAGCAAGTCTCAAGTTAACAGTTAATAAGTTAAATAATAACGAGTTTGGAACTTTATTAAGTACGTTAAAAATAGAGACGTAGGGTTATTAAATAATGGTAAATTTACTGACGAGTCACAGTTAACGGTGATTCGACTAAAAAAAGAAAGAAATAGTAATCGATGGCACTAGACTTGCTCTTTTCACTCTGCCCCAGTTTCTCTAATTTATTGTTTGAAAAAAAAAAAAAAATAATAATAATAATTAAAAAAACATTTGGAAAATTAGTACTACCTACTGAGCACACTCACCACAAATCGAATTTTGGACTTCTTGAAATATTTATTAACTACTGAATAAGTTGATATTATCTCGTTGTTGAGCCAGTAGCAATCGTTGCCCATGGAAGCATCAGCCACAGACGTAAGGTACATCATCTTCCTGTAGAGGTCAAACTGGAAACATATAGACACGGGATTGGTTAAAAAAAAACAGGTTGCAATATTAATAAATTTGGCGTGAATTGAGTATATGATGCGAATAATGCAATTTTTTAACCTCCCGTTAAAAATCACTAAACTTATTATTTTTTTAAATTTTTTTATACTTGAATCTTTGTAATATTACTTAACTACTGTATACATAAAGTGCCATTCTAGACGATACATAGGAACGGTCTAAAAAAACCAAAAAAGTGCTGAAAAGTCAACAATATAAAAAGTTCCATTCATGCGGCATAAGTTGGTGAGCGAATTTTCAAAGAATAATTTTAACCAATTTTGTGGGTGATTCTTATAGGAAATTTCACGCTGATTCCGAATATACCAATATGTTCCTATGTTTATGATGGTATTTCACACCAAAAACCTCAGAAAACACGTTTTTAGCGATTTTGGAAACTAAATTTTCCAAATTTGATCCCTTGGAGTACTCCAAAAATTCTGGCTAACGAACTCATCCTTACTTTTGATATTATTGACATTTTAAAATTTTTTTGGATTTTTTATCTCGATCTCACGGGCAGATATCGTCTGGAGTGACACATATATATATAAATATATATATATATACATATGAAAAAGTGTTGAATTTCAGGAATCGTTTAAGAATGGTCTGAAACGGATTTCCATAAAGAAAATTGTCAAAAATTAGCATTACAAACATTTTGAAGCCATTGCAATTATAGCTTCATTTTCTTCGAAAATTCGCTAAAAGAAAGGATGAGTTTGTTGCTCAGAGTATTGTAGCATGCTTAAGGGCAACATTTCAAAGTTCAAGGCTCGAAAATAATTTAAAAAGCGGTTTTTGAGATTTTATGGGGAAATCATTATTTCAAGTTTAAGAACGAAATGTAAGGGGTAATAAATATAGGTATCATTATTATTTTATTATTATCTTTTATTATTATATTTTATTTTAGTCTTATTTGATCACCATTAGGAGTAAGCGCTAAATTTCCTAGAAGGGACCATCAAATATTTAAAATGATCATAAATATATTTTCGTTAATAACACTCGAAGAAAACCATGCGTTGGAGAGTTATCTGTCCGTACCTCAACTTCTTTATAAATTTAAATTCGTAGGTACGAATTTAACTTTCGCTAATTCTTGTAAAGGTCCCATACGAGCCGTACGTGCTTAAACATTTCATACAGAAATTTGGGTACAATTGGTAATATTTTTTTATTGTTCACTTCCCACGATTCATCATCGCAGCTTTACATTATTTTTGTCCTTTTTCACTCACTTGTGTAGTCATCACCCAGGCCAACTTGTAGACGGGGAGTAGTGCTTCCAGCGCTAGTACTCCGCTATCAAACATATAGTGGTCGTCACACCTAGAAAGTAAAACGATATTACAACTATTTAAAAATTTTGTTTAGTGTTTTAACGAATTTTCGAAGAAAATGAAGCTATTGCAATGGCTACAAAATTTTAGTAATGCAAATTTTTGAAAATTTTCTTCGTGGAAATCCGTTTTAGACTATACCGATTCCTGAAATTTAACACTTTTTCATAATAACATATCGAGATAAAAAATCCAAAAAAATTAAAATGTCAATAATATTAAAAGAAAGGATGAGTTCGTTGGCCAGAATTTTTGGAGTACTCCAAGGGGTCAAATTTTGAAAATTTAGAGCCAAAAATCGTTTAAAAACGTGTTTTTTGAGGTTTTTGGTGTAAAATACCATCTTAAACATAGGGACATAATGGTATATTCGGAATCAGCGTGAAATTTTCTATACGAATCACCCACCAAATTGGTTAAAATTATTCTTCGAAAATTCGATCGTAAACTCATGAATTGAACTTTTTTAAATTTAGATCGTACACCATATTGATGTCGTTTTTGGAAGAACCAAAGTCAACAGAGGCCTGGTCAGAGCACAAAAGACCCACACTCCAAAAATGCACCTAATTAGTTACACATTTACAGACATACATTTGTAAGTTTTTCTAATTTGGATTCAGGATATGGTATGAAACGGATTCGTACGTGTGAGATGAGTGTAGATGTAGGTCAATGAGAACTCAAGTAATAAGCTTGATGGAATGATTTATTAAGCCTGCTGACTAATTTATATACCCCTTGATACACACCCGGTAGGGAAGGGGTAGCTCTCCCTACCGGGCCATCTCGTGGGGAGTGGGGAGACACTTCTAGCTCAACGTGTCTCTTCCAGCTCCCCACAGTATGTGTTTACCCCTCTCAGCTTGTAGTTTTCTTCTAACGTATAAGTATACCTGTCGAAGAAACTTCCTAACGCGGACAGCATAGGAACTGTGGGAGAGGACAGGCAATTGAAAGAAAACTAATAAACTTACTTTTCGTGGAATTTCATTGTCTTCACTCTTACAAAAGGAAAGGAGCCATTTACCGACAAGCTAACTGTAAAGTCTTGTGCGGCTCCGAGCAAGTCTACTCCGTGTGGTTCTATAATGTTTTGTTCTAAATTGATACCTGAAAAAATATTATGAAACATTGACTAAGGACCCTTAACATATTTATTCCATATTCATGTTCACTTAACACAATGAGTAAATTTTCGATGAAACCCAAATGGGGTCCATAGGAAAATAGGTTTATTTCAAGTATACTCAGTCGATGGATGGATATTTTCATGTACGATTGTTATACTATTATTCTTTCCTGCTTGATTCCAGAGGTTCAGTATGGAAAATAACAGGTTAACCAAAAGTTAACTATAATATACCTACTTAACTAGGTACCTACTTACTAACTTACTGTAAGGGGATGACGTGACGCAAGAACAAGGGACTACTACGAGGTCGTAGGCGACCAAAGTTCCTCGGCATCTGAATCCGTTCTTGTAGTAAACGTTGACGACTGAGAAGATTTGGTTACCTACGAAATTATCGTATCCGATGGATGGTTTATCTGGATCTGGCGGGGGCGTCGTTGGTAGGTACTACAAAAATCACGTTTAATATACAGGGTTCACATTCGTAATCGGAAGCAGTGGTTTAGAAGTCGATTGCAAGAAAGTATAATGTTTATTTGATTATAAGAGTTATATTTATACATAAACTCAAAAAGTAGCAATATTGCCGGTTGAAGGTTGAACCGAATCTTCTTGAGCCGTGTGGTCTGTCTCCCCAGTTCTACCCTGAGTGGGGTAGAATCTCGAATCTAATGAATATTCGAGATTCCAATTTGCATGTCGCGACACTACAACACAAACTGTCAAGAACTGCTTGCAGCAGATATTCTCCATTTTTGGCTTCCACACTGACCGTGGATCATAATTCATGTCACAGGACCTGAAAGCGTTTTTAGCGACTTAGGTATAGGACTGCCAGTAGCCGAACTACCCTGTTCAACCCCCAAGGGAATGGGCAGGTTGAACGGCTGATTGGAACCGACCTGGCTTCTGAATCAGGGTCAAGTGCATTGAGAAGGTTTGATCCACTTGCTGAGGAAGTTACTCTGTTGGATGGGACTCACGACTGCGCATTATTTAGACACCAGAATGGTCGTGACACCTCTGTCTCTACCAGGCATCTTGCCCCACTTGGAAGGGTCCAGGAATTCGACGAGGAAGGAACTGGGGAGCCAGCCCACACGGCTCAAGAAGATTCGGTTCAACCTTTGGCAATATAGGTACCTGGTTCCCTGAACTCCCATCACAAACACAACTCCGAATCTAACCCCATTCCGATTCCGGAAACGAACGAAGCCCATCCGAAGAAGTACCTGAGTCCTTCGTCCTCCCAGATACCTTTTTGTCCGTTTCTGAGGAAGGAGTGAATGAGGTATTATTTTGAACCCATCACACGATTTTTTGTTTCCATGAACTCTTTCATAATTTCCCGAAATTCATTATTAGTTATTTTCTGGTGAATAAAGACTATGAATCCGTGACACATTCTTTCTCTTTTACACCACAGAAACCTTATCTTCTGCCATTTATGGTTTCCACACACACCACACAAATAATGCCCAGAAAAGAGGTTCTTTTTCAAGTGTTTACTCGTATGATACTCACCATTGGTTTTACCCTTGGTATATAGCCGCTGGTGTAGTTTGCCCTTAAATCTTGCATCCACAGAGGAATAGTGTCTTCGTAGTCGCCAGAAAGTCGCATACTCAACGTTTTTCTGATCCAATCGATCCCGTCGTTCACCCTGTGAAATATTTATTAGTCCGAAGAAGTGATTCTCTTCCTTTGGGGGACGGAATTTGAATCCTATTGGCTGAGCAAAATGAAGGGAGTGGACATTCCTTGCAACAAGCATAACTCCCACAATTTACTTTCGATATTCAGGAAATGTTTAGATTGGTAGTAGCTTCATGCTGTCTCTCAGAAGGTATTTAATCAAGCATTTCAATCATTCACATAATCATTATTGAAGTTACGACGGCAACATGCCACATCCGTATGGCAAATGTCATTCAAGGAAAATAATGTCTTTCTAAATTTCAAAATAAGTATTAACTGTAGTGTATTAATTTCATAAAAGGCTTTAATATACATACTCACCCTTGCATGATGGCAATTTTGTAATCAAAAGCATTGCATTGGTAGGTTTCTGTGACGATGAAGCCCATTAGCCCATGTATATTCCCAACGTCGCAAAATACTGGTGTTCCCATTCCAAGGTCACACAGGCTCCTTGGTATGTGCCATTTCATACACATCCTAGGATAAGTGGAAATATTACTGAGGAAGTACGCTGCAAATTATAACACCACACTACATATGATTTCACCGCTTTTTACATGAAACTCAAAGATTACTAGTAATCCCTTATTATTCATGTGTATTTACTTATACCTATAATATATACATCACGGAACCCATAATTATTCTAAATTTGCATGAGTAGTATTTAGTTTAAAAAAAATCTCCAAAAACCTGTTTTAGAAAAACTTCAAAATCAGGAAATTGTTTTTCCAAACCCATACACCATCATCATTAGCTATAGGATTCCCCATTGGCACCTACTTGAAATGTAACACTTCTAATTTTGAGGGGGAGTTGAACCAAAATTTCTTACTCGATCCTAATATTTCATTATTTAACGTATACTATATTCAGTAAACCAAAATAAATACTTGAGTATTACACACATGTATACCTGCTTACTATATTCATGTATAGCATTACATAATAGAAGGTATGTCAATAACTGTCCACGTTTAATGGAAAATAAATTAAATTTAATACCTTGTTCCATTGTACTCGTTGTCACAGCGTTTTTGATCTTGAGGACCTTGAATCGCATGCGCCCAGTACCAACAAACCATGGGCTTACATCCATCCCAGTGCTGTAACAAATAAGGAGGTAGGTACAACATATTATTAGCCATTCATTTTCGCGAATTTCCGAAGAAAATGAAGCTATTGCAATGGCTTC
>JAEMON010000014.1:2931281-2951078 GCA_030264115.1 Lygus lineolaris
CCCCCCCCCCCCCCTGTATCACACCCTATTTACCAAGGTACTTAGTCGAGCGCTGCTACCTTGATTCTTCATACTGCTGTGGAACGTCGACGTGGAACACTCCCACAAACCATAAAGTCCCTGATGAGTAGGAATAAAGCGAAACACATCGGACGAAAATATTGAAGAGGTCAGATTTTTTGTCTTCATCCTCAACCCTACATATGATAGTTGTGTCCAACGAATGTTGCTTTCCTTTGCGATATATTCCCCTCAATTCATTAGAATTGTGGTCTGCCGAGTGTGTTGAACAAGTGGGAGTAAATCCAACAAGTACCTATATGAACATAGTGAGTATGCAGACAAATTGGAACGTCTTTTGTTAGTTGTTCACATTAAACTTTAAACCAAAAACTCATCTGTGAGGAGCCACACCAACTTGTTCTCATTGATCTCTACCTCTTCAGCCTTCACACTTATCACATCTTCATTGGCCGTGGAAAAATTGCACTTGAATTATAAGAAGTTAAAATTCTCACAGGCTTTGAGCTGAATTTTAACAGTTTCTGTGCGCTCGACTGATAGGGGTTCCGCAGTGGGTAGGGGGACCTGAAAAAGGGTTCCATGAGCTAAAACGTTTGGGAAGCCCTGCTCTAAATCCTTCCCAAAAAATAATCTAAAACTCACGGATTTGCACTCACACGCCCAATACTTTAGGGTACCTACTAATATTTCAGACCCCCAGCTTCAATCCTACCAGAAAAACGGTGTGTTCAACGTGGACGGCGAGTGCTTCCAACGTCGACGTCCCTCGCGACGTTCGTCGAGGTTTGATTTTCAAAAAGTTTGATTTTCGCCGCCCGTTCTCGTGTTTCGTTTGGCAACTCGTTTATCAACTTGTGTTTATCCCCTGGTATTTCCCACTAAAATGGAACTAATAATATTATAAGTGAGGTTCAAAAAAGGCCTGATCTGTGGAATATCTCTAGCTCTATATATTTCGCTCACACTTCTCCTCACCTTTGCTCTTCTCCTTTGAGATAAATAATACAAGATAGCTGGGCTACTGTTCAAAAGCAAAAAGTTCCCCACACATTTCTTATCGAAATCGGTCTTTCGGGGAAACTGTTCGCGAACCATCAAAAAATGTGTTCAGTTTTTTATGCTGATAAAAAGTATCAATTTACCGGAAATCTCATATGCCCAGCATCAAACGATACGGACTCAAATACGGTAAAATGCATGTGTATTTCATACAAAGTTACCTGAAAAACTTTCAAAAACTTAAAAACGGAACACAAAATTGGAAAAATCGTATGCAAATAAATAATCATTTTCCACACATTGCATCTGTTGGTTTAGGAATAAGTACCTAAACTAAAAAGTTAAAATAATAAAAGAAAAAAACGAAGATTGATATCTGCATAACCTTCTGGTTACTTATCAAGGAAGCCGAAATATAAACAACGAAACCACGGATTTCGCTCAACTTCCGTCGATCGTTTTTGTTTGACCACGTGAACTGCAGCCCGCGTCAAGATGAATTCGCTCTATTCGTCCCGTTCGTTCGTTCGCGCCGTTCAATTTGCCGTCCTCGTTGGACATAGCGTTACAGTACCTGGCGTAAAATCAATAGGGAACAAACGAATTGAAGTTGGGATAATTTTTTTGAAATACCTACCTACACATATGGAATGGTGGTAAATTTTTAGCTAAACCAAAATCGCTAGCAATACTTACTTGATTTTAAATAATGTCAAGAAATGGTGGTATTGGTACAAAATACTTTGTAAGGGCCACTGGAACTTTCCTTATTTTCAGCGGCCCACCGGGTGACCTACTACAATCACAGTCCCGAAGCGATGCCAGTTTTCCCGGTCCAATATACGGACATCACTGTACAGCTGATGAGTTCAGAGCTAACTGACGTATTTAACATAAACGAACTTTTGATTCATCCCAGGTGATTGCCTTCACTTTCCATACCTAATTATTTGCGAGGTTTACACAGTGTTCTTTGATTGGCTATTTATAATTAGGGGGAACCCGTTATAAGCGACACTCTCAAACGAATTCGGTTCGGGGCTAATGGGAATGTCTACAGAGTGCGGCTTCTCCGCCCTTCCTTCTTGGGACTCGACTTTGTGTTGTGAACGAAAGCTCATGGCTCAGCAGTCTTAACATAAGCAGGCGAACATCAGGTCTTTGATGGCCGAGGTGGTTACGCGGTGACACACAGTCGAATCCGTCAGATTCCGCTGTGTCAATAAGGTTCGAACCCCCTCGAAGTACCTTTAATTTTTTAACGATTCCACAACATAACTCACAAAATACTAACAAAAATCGTCTGTGCTTAAAATTGATTTACTCTTCGCCACTCCGTACTAACAAATATTTTTAGGATTTATGAAATGAATGAAAATACTCCTAATAGATAACCACCTTACCACCGTCACCTTTGATTCAAGATGTGACAACCAGTACTTCGTAGATCTTGCCGTCTTGGTTACCGAGAAGCCTCTCCTTGGGTCTAGGAACGTCTGGATCCACACAGCCGAGAACCTCCTATTCCGGAGGAGCCTGGACAGAGTCGTCTCCGCCTCCGCAATCCTGGGCAAGTGCTCTGTCCCCATTTACAAGAGAGACAAGAAGTGGGGACCTGGAATGTTGGGTATCGGTTTCGTCAAAGTTTATTTCCAGGTAACTGCTAAATGTAAGCAGATGTATTAAGTCTGAATGTCGGGCTGTGCTAGGAAATGAATTGTACTTTCCAGATGGTAGCGGACGTGGCGCTCAGTCTGGAGGTCGCTGATGTAGTCTTCTAGATGTTGGAAGCTACCCAATAGATTACGTGGAACAGGATACAGGAGGCCAATATTGCCTCATGCCATAATGCTCCTGCTATTATGGTACAACACTGCACCTTTTGGGTTTGGCCAAGGTTCTTTGTATATTCTGGACCTGTTTAGCCCGAAGTGAGATTCGTGCTTTCCTGGAAGGGGTTAGTCTATGTCTCAAGAGTTTTTAACTCTGTGCTGCTTGGGAAAGGGGTTGGATTAGACTTGGCGAAGGATTATTACTCGAGGAAGGAGGGGAAAGTACCCCGTTCCATGGATTATTATTTATCAACTTCTAGGGCTTGAAGGCAATTTGTATCACAAATGGAGATGAAGCAGGAATACATCGCCAAGGTTCAATTCAGCACCACAAGCTGGTAACAACTAAGTACTTGTATGTTGTGAAGACAAGACTAGTTGTGATCCACTCACTTTCCGAATACCAAGAAAGATTGCTAGCTAGCCAGATACCTGATGACTGTACCTTAGCCAAGGCTGTGTCCAACCATTAATGATTTGAAGAAGCCAGAGATGGTCCTTATTATATACCTTCCCATTCTGCTAACCTTCAATAAAGGTCCCATCCAGGGAGATTTAGTTGTTGCCTCCCCAGCGCTAGCTGGGGGAGAACCACTCGCCATGGTGGAGCCACACCAGAGAGCAGGTCAGCCTGACTGGGTAGAGGCGGGAAAATCAGTCCCAGAAAGGGAAGGGAAATTTGACGTTCCACGCAGATAAGTAGATTTAGGACAACAATTAGTGGATTAACACCCTTCCCGCTTCACAAACAATATCATAGTCAAGGTATTGCATTCCAACTGTACTATTAGGCTACCCCTTCACCGTTGTTGGGGACAAGTAGAAAGTAAGATAACCTCATAGTATGAAAGATTGATTTAATCTGTTGCAGCATTGGGATGGATGCAGAGTTAACGTGTGCCCGTTCTGGGAAACCAACCAGACTTTAGCAGGAGAACCAGATCATGGCCGCTGCGGAAATCATTACCTAGGAACAAGGTATTTTTAATGTACCCTACTAGAATATCGTACAACTAGCTTCCTCGTATTTCACGAATTGTACAAAAAGTGTTACTTAGATAATGTTATTTTGAAAAGTGTTGAATAATATTGAAAAGCGTAGATATTTTTCTATAGGTACTTACCTACTTACTGGAAAACATCAACAAAATCGTTACGCTGATTTCTTCCGATTCACATGCGCCATGCCATTGGGCATAGGTGGTACCGTATGAATTCCATTGATTTGAGGAACAGATGGGCATTTTTTTATTCGTTCAAATTTTAGTTCTACCGGAGAGCTTTCCAAAAAGGTGCAACATATAGGGGCAAAGGAATAATCGTTTGATGTCCTCAGTAATGTTTGACGCCATATCGTTGCATAACATCCATTATTTTTTGTTCTTCACTGGCACTTTCATGAATTCTAGGAAATGTGTGAAATGGGTCGTACCAGGAAGGGGCCTATGTCACCTCGGAATGGGAACACCGATATTTTGCGATGTTGGGGACATACATGGGCTCATGGGCTTCATCGTCACAGAAACCTACCAATGCTTTAGTTTCAGTAATCAAAATGCCGTCATGCAAGGGTGAGTTGGTTATGTTCAGAATTAAAAAATATAGTGTTTACTGCCATAAAATATTGCAGGTACCTACCTACCAGAGAGAATATGAGGAATAAATGTCCCATTCACGCATCATGAGATGAGCGAATCATTTTAAAGAATCAAAGAATCATTCTAACCTAATTGGTGAGTGATTTTTATAGGAAATTTCACGGTGATTCCAAATATACCAATATGTTCCTTTGTTTAGGGTGGTAATTTACACAAGTGTGTGTGTCGAAAATTCGCTAAAAAGAAACCGGAGTTAATGAAAACACGTTGAATCGATTTCGACGGTTAAGCCATCATCAGTAACAAACAAGAACTGAAGGTACATCATAAAGAGCACAGCTTATATATAGTCACAGGAGAAAGGGAACTTTAATCCCATTGGTCCAGAAAAGTGAAGGGGCTGAGAGGAATACCCAATCACGTGCAAGCAAAGTGAAAGGGGGTGGAATGTAAGATCAACCCTACAGGCTGAGAGAAGTGAAAGGGGGCCGGGAGGAATAACCAATACTAATCAAGGGCAGACATAGTGAAAGGGGGCCCAAAAATTGGTGAGGGTAACATTATGAAAAGGGAAAAACCAAGCTATTGCTGGAATCAACCTGTTACTGGTGAAATATGATTTGGAATTACCTCATTCAAACATTTACCAGACCTATCACTTTTAATAATTTCGAATTTTTCAATCAAACAGGAGTCGTAATTTCCAAAATGATTTAGTAGGTACCTACACCTACTACTATGTCAAAATGTATTATGTAAAAACGTCAGCCAATTAGGAATGAGAGTTGGGAGTTGGGTGTATCCTGGCAGTTGTAGGTTCGTCCTCGTTTGTTCGAAAGCAAGTATTTTCCTCCTTGCAAAGATTTTTTTCACGTAAGATTTTGTGGTTGTTGGTATTTTGTCCTCGTAAAACCCTCTCATTGAAAGAAAATACAAGGGCGGTTTTAGGGTGACTCTTCTGAGGCCAAGCCTCATATGCCCTGATAATCTAGACTGCTACTGGCATTTCTGGCCTCCATAGAAGCCCATCATTAGTATAGACCTGTCATTAAAATGTCTCAAAACACAAGGTTGCCATAAAACACATTGCCATAAACTAAATTAGAAAGACGTAGCAAAAGATTGTACTATCCTCTACATTTTCTTTAGTTATCTAGTTTGCTATCTACTTGTAAACCAGCAGCACAGTTTTGAAGATTGACCTTGGATTCATAAGACATTAGGCAT
Organism: Lygus lineolaris; assembly: GCA_030264115.1. Taxonomy (NCBI): domain Eukaryota; kingdom Metazoa; phylum Arthropoda; class Insecta; order Hemiptera; family Miridae; genus Lygus; species Lygus lineolaris. The sequence goes on from JAEMON010000014.1 coordinate 2,936,962, forward strand.
TGCTGTTGGTCCAAAAGGAAGCATTGAGACTGCTGTTTGAAATGGCTCACTTCAGCTCTAGTTACAATATGTAAACCTGATAACCATGGATACTCCCACGACAGTGATTTCTTCCTACTGAAATAGCCATTTTCGCCCCCTCTCCTACTGTGGCCTCTTCTATACCTTAAATGATAGTAATATCCACCATTGTATCCTTCGATAACAGTATTTCGCATCCATCTTACCCTACAAATCATACCCTTGAACTCACCTTATCAGACTCCCCAGAGCCGCCCCTGATTGAAGAGTCATCTTCAAAAATTAAAGTAAGAAAGCATAAAAATTCGTCCAACTCAGGATCATTGAATAACGTAATTGTAACATCTGAAGAAATTGTCGAGTCGATCGGACAAGACTAAAGGCCAAGGGAAATTATTAGGCATCCCAATAAAGGATCCTATTTTCGCGGTGACGCCCGAATTCATAATATTAAACTTATAGGGTCAATTTAAATATTTAATATTTAATGAACTAAACATTTAATGAGATATTTGAAAATATATTTTGAAGAATATATTTACTTAGGTATTTGAAAATATTTCTTGCAATAAATTATTTGAAAAATATTTAAATAAGTATATTTGAAAAACATATTTTGAAATATTTAGTGAGCACAACAGTTTTAGACCGAATGGAAAAAAGGGAAGGCGTGCGTTCACAAGAATTGAAGCTGAAAAATAAGAGACACGCTACTGTGGGGATTTAAAATGTGTTGAACAATCCAAAAATGGTTTCTCTAACTGTAAGGTACCTAACCTTTTTCACAGGATTAACGATGGCATCGATTGGCTCAGAATTACTTTGGTTAATGCGGTTAGGTACGAATACATAAAAAGTATTCCACCGTGGTTGGAAAATTTAAGGACAAACTACGCAAGCGATTGGAAACCTAGGAAAGTGAGTAATACCGTTCATATACCATTCTTCGTGGAATCGACTTTCCTTGAGTATATGTATAGCAACAATAATACAACACAACCAATTCAATTTTTGTGATTTAGAGCAAATTAGACGATAGAAGAAGCAAATTGATTATTTCCCGCATATCTGCCCCCCCTCAGACAGAGTGAAGTGGGTAGTCAAGTATTTCCTCCAAGAGCGTATTGGTCTGCCCCACATTATTATATGTACTCCTGAAGTTGGTAGATAGGTAACTACGTACCCATATGTATTCCCGAGAATGAAAATAACTCTTTGAAATAGGGACCTAACCTATAAAAAAATCCCATTGGTGCAGCATGAGTTGATGAGCGAATTTTCAAAGAATCATTTTGACCGAATCGGTGGGTGATTCTATAGGAAATTTCATGCTGATTCCGAATATACCAATAGGTATGTTCCTATGTTTATGATGGTATTTCACACAAAAAACCTCAAAAAACACGTTTTTAGCGATTTTGACCCCTTGGAGTAATCCAAAAATGCTGGCCAACGAACTCATCCTTTCTTTTTATATAATTAACAATTTGAAATTTTTTCGGATTTTTAGCACGATTCCTCGGTCAGCTATCGTCTGGAGTGACACACACAAATAGGTATATACATATTTATATGTATTATTATTATACAAATGAAAAAGTGTTACTCAAGGCGTTACGATTCAGAGAAATAATTAAATGTTTTACCAAGTTCTCTGGAGTTAAATTTCTTCGGTTTCCGTCTAGTGTCCAACGATATCCATACGCTCCACAACCACAGTCGTTATGTTGCATGTGAGAAGGATGCAATCTCACTTGGTGCATCTAATCTAATCTAATCTATCTAATATATAAGAGAGTCGTGGTGTTTGTGTCAGTCAAGTTCTCTAGCTTGAACCGCTGAACCGATTTTTTCGCGGTTTTTTCTTCGTGACCGTCATCTTGACGCGGTGATGCACGTTATTCAAGAAGTTCGATTCTTCGACTCCTTCATCGTAATCGTCGTTCATTGACGATAGGTAGCATTTTGGTAGGTAGGTGAATCACATGGTCGTTAGATAACTAGGGTGTCTCTTTTGTTGACATGGATATATCTTTTGGCACTTTGAAGGCCAAGTGAAGGCTAGGTAGAAATCAATGAGGTTCTACCGCAATGTTCTAAAGTAATACTCTCTGCATCGAAAATTGAGCTCGCAGATCAGCTGAGTCGAAAATGTAGCTCCCAGATCAACTGAGTCGAAAATCGAGCTCGCAGATCAGCTGAGTCGAAAATGGAGCTCCCAGATCAACTGAGTCGAAAATGGAGCTCCCAGATCAGCTGAGTCGAAAATGGAGTTCCAAGATCAACTGAGTCGAAAATGGAGCTCTCAGATCAGCTGAGTCGAAAATGTAGCTCCCAGATCAGCTGAGTCGAAAATGGAGCTCTCAGATCAGCTGAGCGGCTCCTAAAGCCGCTAGACATATACCTAATACCTATCCATGATCTATTGTTGTTCCAATCTAGGGAGAAATTTCTTTTTTATAGTTCCTTAGCCACATGTGTAGTTGCTGCCTGGTGACAACAGTTTCATTTCAAAGTGCCAAGCAAGAAGTGAGTTCGAAACAAAATTCAATCGTTTGGAGTATTGACTTCTGTGTGTGCCTAATTTCATTCTACTGAGTTTAATCGATTGCATTGGTGATGCTCGAGAATAAACGGCGGCGAGAAGCAAATTGCCGATCCCTGGAGACAAGCCGAGAAAGGCGATGAAGGTTGGAACTGAACGTGAACAGGTACCCCATTTGGAGAATGTATTATTCGAAAAGGCGTTAATGATTTGGGTTATTCAACCCTCTCCAGAGGGGTTGGAACATTGGAAATTACTAGCCGGCACCCCCGTGCTTCGCACGAACACAACCGGCAGGTTGGTTGGTTAATCGTGAATTTTATAGACGAATTTGGAATTGCGATAGGTAATAGTAGGTGAGATGTGTATTTTGACAAATTTGAAGTCGCAATAGGTTGGAAGGTGAATTGTGAGATCTAAATTTTATTAACGAATTTGTAGTCGCGATAGGTAATTCACGATAGTTGAATAATTATGGATTTTATTGACAAACTTGAGGTCGTTATCGGTAGGTTGCTCGTAGGTTAACCGTGAATTTTATTGACGAATTTGAAAATTGCGATAGGTAATGGTAGGTGAATTGTGAATTTTATTGACAATGTTGAAGTCGTTATAGGTAGGTTGGTACCTAGGTTAATCGTGAATAAGGTGGTTAGTCGTTATAATAATTACTAGCCGGCACCCCTGTGCTTCGCACGGAAACAACCGGTAGGTTAACCGTGAATTTTATTGACGAATTTGAAATCGCGATAGGTAATACATAGTTGAGAAGTAGAAGACCGGTTGCCCCGCTAGTATAAAATATATTCGCTTGGTGAAATTTGTTTGGCTTCTGGCTGCCCTTTCACGATAGCGACAATTTCAGTAATGGTTGACCAATCTGCGATCTTCGTAGCACTGACTGACCTTTGTCAGCATACATTTTGAGAAAGGGTGAAGAGAAACAAATTGACATTTTTGTGAAGTGTCACTTATACCCTTTGTGCTCTAAGCCCCTCATTTAAGATTGGGAATCCCGAATGACGAAATCCCTAGCAAAGTTTTCTGAACCTTACCTTCCTGTACGTACTTTTAGCTTTAACACTTGTTTTTCTAGATGTTAAAAAGAGCCGGAGTAAAAAGAGTATCTGTACCACAAGAAAGATCATTTTTAGGATTTGACACCAAAAAAGAAAAAACAGCAAAAAAGATCAAAAAAAAGTTCCTATAGGATTTGGTGTGCTTAATCTACGCATTGATCGATGAAGATCAGTTGCAATTTTTCGTTTTCCCTTAAAAGGAGAACTCCTGGACCCTAATCATCTGGGTGCAATAACAAAATAATGGAAGAACTTTTCTTTTAGGTCCCAGTCATACAACCGGAATCCGGTTCACCACAAGTCGAATTCAAGAATTTCCTTGGTAACCAAATCTTATCAGTGGTGAACGTTTACCACAATAACGGATTCAGATGCAGAGGAACTTTGATCTCTCATGATGTTGCAGTGGTCCCTTGTTCTTGCCTTACGCAGCACAGCTATGGCAAGTACAATATTATACTAATTTATCTTACTCGTGGGATAGGTGCCTTATTGGATAGGTATAGTTGTGCATCACATCAGTGCTAGCGTTAATATTCCTACAGAAGGTTACCTAGACGACAAGGATCGTATGGCCTCCTGGAGGCTCCAGAGAAATAGTAAACAGTTGTGTAATCAATTGCAGCGTTTTCCCAGATATGACTTTAGAAAAAAACATAATAGAGCCACAGCCAGTTGACGAGATCGCAGATACCATCAGAGACATAACAATTAGCATGATGATAAACGGCTCATATCCATTCGTCAATGGGTCGAGACGCTATATAGACTTAAGGTAAGCACAAAGTTTTATTCAGTTTGGTTTGTTTTCTTACGTGAGTAAAAATCATTGTACCTACTTATAATCGCGTGTTTAGGTGGTAAACCTAAGTGGGTGACATTAATTATGCAGTTCAGTAATACATGGGTAGCACAGTGTTTCGAAACAAGGCCAAAACCTGTACTTTTTTCAATGGTCAAAACTTGTGCTGAACGATTACAGAAAATTGGAGCTATTTCCAATCATACATCATGTTCATGTACCACCTACCTAAAAGAGCTAATTATCACCCTGTAACTAGAAAATGCCAAGAGCAAGGGCGTTTTTGACCATTGGAACCGCACAAAATTGTTTATGTTTAGAAGAAAAGTTGGAGACCTGAGAATTCTGCGTCAAATGGGACCAACGACAGCTCATCAACACAGTAGCCATTTTTTAATGATAATTTTCCAGTTGTGGGGAGCTGGAAGAGACACGTGGAGCTGCACGTGACTCCCCTCTCCCCACCAGGTGGATGAGGTGGCCCGGTAAGGGATCGTACCCCCACCCTACCGGGTGTATATCCTAGGGGTATAAATTCAGGCCAAGTGCCCTAATAAAACATTCTACTTGAATCACACCTTCTGAATTATTCCTTCTCCAACATCGTACTCGTTTCCGTTTTCTTGATTTTTTCAGTCAGGAACACACAAAATGTTGAGAAAACGGAAAGCATTGAAAAATCACTTAAAGATCTATTTGTGTGCTGATGAGTGTTGGTCTAATTTGACTCAGAATTCTCAGGTCTTTTTTAAAAAAAAATTCAAAGTTTTTCTGTTAGTTTGTTTCTCATGCAAAGCCAAATGTCTCGATCGATTTACGACCTACTTATTTCAAAATGATCAACCGGTTTCGAGCGAATTCAGCGGCTATGTTAAAAATCCGTGGACGTCCTCTTTTATCGTGAATGAGGCTTTCCTTAGCGACTTTGAGTGAGTAAATACATTCGTCACCAGGAGAGGTTCACTGCTTTCACAGCCAATTCAAACGAAGTGTGATAGTAGTTTCCTATGAGAGTTGGGGAGTTCACCCATTCTGCCGTTCGGATTGTATACATCGGGGATAGATCGATAAAACCTGCCATTGAAATCGTCGTATTAATTTGGTGGCAAAATTGCTGTAATAATTTGTAAACAACTTTGTTTTCTCACAACTACTTGACCAATTTCAGTGAAATGTTCACTAACTGATTCTATACGTCTATTTCACAAAACTGAAGGAGCTCGGAAAACCTTGAGCATCTTTGGGAGGCTGGATTCAAATTTGAAGTCGGTTATGCCAAAGGGCGTAGGTTGAAATTATTTTAAAATCACTTTTCTCTTTAAAAAAAAAGTTCCATTCATGCAGCATGAGTTTTTGAGCGAATTTTCAAAGAATAATTTTAACCAATTTTGTGGGTGATTCTCATAAGAAATTTCACGCTGATTCCGAATATACCATAATTATGTTCCTATGTTTAGGATGGTATTTCACACAAACACCTCAGAAAACACGGTTTTTAGCGATTTTTGGAACTAAATTTTCAAAATTTGACCACTTGGAGTAGATACTCCAAAAATTCTGGCCAACGAACTCATCCTTACTTTTGATATTATTGACATGTTAAAATGTTTTTGGATTTTTTATCCTGATCCCACGAAGATTTCCATGAAGAAAATTGTCAAAAATTTGCATTACAAAAATTTTGAAGCCATTGCAATAGTTTAATTTTCTTCGAAAATTAGCTAAAAGGAGGTTTGGACGGAGTATTTTAACAGAATTCCACGAATAGGGACAATATTCATCAAACTACCAGAAGGCAGCATCATCAGTGAGAAACTTGTAAAACACTGGACATGGTCATGTCAGCTTGTGAATGAAATTATGTATTATTTCATTATTTTTGTTGTTTTGCTTTCTAGGTGTGACAGCCACTACTTATATGATACCGCGTATATTCAACTGGCAGAGCAACTTCCCAATCACAAATTGGCCTGGGTGATGACTACAAATGTGAGTAATGTGATTGTATTAATAATATATTATGGAAGTGGGATTGGAATCCTACCTATTAGGTGGTATGGCGTACCCTTCCATGATTTGGCAACAAAACACCCACACGTGGGGCAGTAATATATGGCGAAGCGGGCGAGATGTGGGCTTCTTTGCTCTTTGGTGGTAGAGCGTGACGTCATCAGTATACCTAATAATGAATAATTATTGTGGTTTATTCGACTTTCATAAAAGAAATATTACCATACAAAGACAGAAACACGCCGGTCTATTATTTTCCAGCTGGACCTCTTCAAGATGATGCTCTTCCTCACGTCAGTGGCTGATGCCTCTATGGGCTTCAATTGCTACTGGCTTAACAACGAGATACCCAAGTCCTACAACTATTATTTCAAGAAATCCAAAGTTCGATTTGTGGTGAGTGTCCTCAGTAGTCTGGGAGCTTCAGTAGTCAGGTCTCACTAGGCAGGGTTTCAGGTAATGTCTCATTCTATCAGGGCTTCACTTCCAACCATCAAAATAACGACAACCCCTACGTAATAACCATTAGGTAACTACATACAGGTAATGTAATACAGGTGTAGGTAAACTGTACCTACTAACGATGAAAGTAGGATACCAAGGCAATGACGAAGAAAAGATTGAGAGGTTTGGTTTTGGAAAGTTGAGTATGTACCTACTACCTACCTATTTCTATAACAGCAACAGAAGCAATAATTTAAATTTCGGTATTTGAATACAACGCCGTTATTAGCTAATTTTGGATTTTGGTTTATTATTTCCAATAATGAACCTTTGGAATCGAGCACGAAAAAAAAAAAAAAAAATTAACCCTCCCCTCAACATTTGAGGTTTTACCTACGTTTCAAGATACGTAGAATCCAAAAATCGAAAAAAAATCGGTCCGTCCTTCGTCCGCCGTACGCGGCACTTTCCTTAGTTACCATGGACCAAAATTAATGAAATTTGGTATACCGGCCCCATTCGGGGTCTAGTTGTGCCGCGAAGCTTGGCGTTACCGTCAGTCTTCACCAAGGGTTAGAAAATAGGGGATGAAATGTTCAAAACGCCCTAGCTCGAAAATTTCAAATAGGAAGGTATACTTTTTCCATCGATTTAAAATAGATAATTTTTAGCGTTGAATGAGACCTTGCGGAGCGTTTTAGGACCAACCGTTCGCTCCCTGTAAGGACTTGAGGGTTGAACGAAAAAAAGAGCAGAAACACAACTGTGAATCGCAATTCTTCCCGAGTAGGCAAAATCTCCGTTCAAATATCAGCTGTTCATATGCAACTTTCTTTCGATTCCACCGAAACAAGTTTGTTGTTAACTTTCAGAAGCTTCCTTAGTTACTGAATTTCACTGAGAGTGAATTAGAAGGTACCTACTCATTGCGCCAAGAGATGATTGTGAACCTCGCGGTAGGTGGGTATTTTATGTCAGTAGGATCTTTGTAGATGGGCGATCTATACAGGAAAAAAATTAATAAACCGTTGTGTAATAATTTGCAGCGTTTTGTATAGATTCCAGGGTCAGATATTGCCTGGAGTGACACATATAAATGAATATGTACATATATATACCTACCCATATATAACATCTATATTGGAGTGGTTGTATCGACCGTTGATGTATAGTTATCTTGCAGCAAAAGCTGTAGTTTTTATCGTAACCTCAATAGTTAAATACATACCCAGATATTCTTTATATACCTACTTTCTCAAATAATGGCTCTCGTAGGTAATACCTTTTGTAATATATATATTATTATCTCTCTATGTAGCCCTTGAACATGACGAAATAAAGCGTCGAAACGTTGGGATTATCATGACTTATTTGATCAAGATAAAAAACTACAGCTTTTGCTGCAAGATATACAGGGTGTTTCACGATCCGAAAAACTTATCCCACGAGTTCTACAGGTAGGTATTTTCCAACAAAAAGTGCCCCTTGACGTTTTTATCTTAAACCACTAAAAACCTAAGTTTTTTCACTTTTAAGATTTTTTTCGTGTTTTCGACCTTTCGTCACTGAAAAGGCCATAACTCCCTTAATATGAAGAGTAAAACCAAATCTGAATACATCGTCGTTAAATTTCCCGTATTCTCATCTCAGCCTCTAACAATAATTTTTTGAAGGGAAATTAAGGGTGAAAATGAGCTTGAAAAGTTAATTTCGTCAAATCTTGAAAACTGCCTGTTTTTCAAACGCTCATTAGATCCCCATAATTCTAGTGATAAGTTATAGCCGGTAAGCCTAAAAATGCGCAAAAGCCTCAGCTTTCCAATGGTATAGTCAGTTTTTATTGTTTAGAGGTAACTTTTTTGAGAAAATCGAGATTTTATGCGCAAAAACGTCTGTTTCCTGACACATTTGAGGGAAATCGGGCATTTTAGGGTGTTACTCATGGTTTGAGGTAGTAGGTATCGTTTTCCATGTTATTTTTGACGCTGAATCAAATGGTCATACTCCCAGATAATTTTTACTATCAAAAGCTTTTTGAGTGGTCAAAATTATTTGGGAGTGTGACGATTCGATTCAGCGTCAAAAACCTCAAACCATTGAGTCACACCCTAAAATGCCCGATTTCCCTCAAATGTGTCAGAAAACACACGTTTTTTTTGGCATAAAATCTCGATTTTCTCAAAAAAGTTTCCTTCAAACAATAAAAACTGATGATACCTAAAGCTGAGGCTTTTGCGCATTTTTTAGGCTTACAGGCTTTAACTTATCACTGGAATTTCGGGGATCTAATGAGCGTTTGAAAAACAGGCAGTTTTCAAGTTTTGGCGTGTTTTGTTGAGTTTTTGGTGAAAATGGCCATTTTAAACATAGGAACATAATTATGGTATATTCGGAATCTGAGCAACATTTCCTATAAAATCAAACACAAACCCAGTTAAATTGATTCTTCGAAAATCCGCTCATCACTCATGCTGCATGAATGGAACTTTATACCTACGAGTAGATCCCTGCAAGTACCTATTACCCACTTGGCCTAAGAAGTTACGAGGTCTACCTATGTTCATGTTTCAGCCTTGGACGCGATGCATCGACCTTATCTGCCCGAGTAACATTTGGAAAAGTAACCACAAAGGTATTTAAATCATTCTTTTCTAAATTAAAATAGTATTTTTGATCGAACTTGATCCGGAAGAACTGCCAATTTTATATGAAAGAAGAGGGGAGAATTACAGCCTGTGGCCTCGAATCTGGCCAAGATCTTTGCATCTTTTGCAAAAAGGTCGTGAACGTTGGTTTTGTCGCTCTGGCGTCATCACTTGGCCCATTTGTCCCACATTACACCCACATTCTCGCCCACATTACATCCTTATTTATCATTTCAGAAAGGTGTTTTGGAAATAAAGAACCTCTAAAGTCTTCATTATTTTGTATCGAGTAAGTGGTGAACAAAATACATAGAATTATTTAAAAATATTGAGATACCTACCCACTCAAACATGCTGGCCAAAAACACATAGACTTGGCCATTATGCCGGGTCTCCGTTAATGGACGGATGTGAATTTTAATTTCCTTATTTTGGGAGTTTTTATGAGAAAAAAACCCTGAAAAACGAGTATTTATTTCCAATGTGGTACGATCCAAAAAAATGTCTCACATTACTTAGGTATTGAGACATTTTCCAAACCAAATTTGACATTGACATTTTCATGTCTTTGCTGTGGCACACAACCAAAATTATGTTATGTTACGTAACGTGACATTGTACAACAACCGTCCAGTTCTGACCATTTCCGCTTACAACCGTGTCGTTCTGATATGGTATGTGGGCCCTTGAGGGACTTCTGAACACCTTCTTGACAAATCGAGAGATCCAGATCAGCTGAATGGCTCCTAAAGCTAATTTCTCTCCCATTAGCCCTACAAAGTTGAAATTCAGTATGCAGCCTCCTTGAGACTCCTTCTTGACAACTCCTGAGGTCCAGATCAGCTGAGTGGCTCCTAAAGCAAATTTCTCTCCCATTAATTTTGGCATAGAAGGAGGGGGAGAAAGACATGAAAATGTCCCAATGCCTTGCAGACTTGTATGCAAGCGTTTACATCGCGTCTTTTTTTAAAATCAAATTGGATACTTTCCAAATCAAATTCGACATTGAAATATTTTGTCATCTTTCTTCATTTTATTCCCAATTCAATAAAGGAGTCGAGCTTGCATTAATTCCGGGAAAAGCTTCCTTTTCCTATGATTATTAGGCTTGTCCTGGTGATTGAGAAACTAAGTTTTCCAACTGGAAACCTGGGAAGAGTACTTTTAATAGCCAAAAACATCAACATTTTCGAAATTGTTTCAATTTTTCGCTTGTAGCTCGAAAACAACGCATCCAACATTTTTTAAAAATGGCGAGAAGTAAGTAAAATGAAGAGCATTAAATTTCGCGTCGATTAAGAGAAATAAGTCCGAAATCTATTCGATGTGCCAATTTTTACGGACGGTCAAAAAACACCTAATTTTTCCAACTTTTGTAAAAAAATTTAAAAAAATCCATTAGTTACGCTTGTTCCGAAAGGTGTATTACAACAAAGAGTACGTATAAAATCGCTACTTCCTTCCCATACGGTTGTAGAGCATCAACTGGCGAGGTCAAAAAGAGCCACAATTTTCTGATTTGCCCAATTTTGGGGGTGGTTAAACTCTATTTTGGTTTATTATTTTCAATAAGGAACCTTTGGAATCGAGTACAAAAAAAGTGCCCCCCCCCCCCTCCCCTCCCCCCCTCAACATTTGAAAATTGTATACAACAATTTATGTCAGTCTATACAGAAAAAAATAAACCGTTGTGTAATATTTTGCAGCTTTTTTTTAAATAGGTATGGCGATTTGCCAATAAGTGTGCTTCCGGCTGATCTTTTTCATTTTTTTGGTGCATATCAGCCCTGAAGCACCTCTGGTTAGAATAAAAAGTCCAAAATTGGTCCAGTTCTCCAATTTGCACAATGTCCTAATTTTCATGGATGACCAAAGTACAATTGGTCCAATTTTCCATTTGAAAATGTCCAATTCGATTCCGAAAACGTCCAAATCGGTTCCGAAAATGTCCAAATTGGTTTGCAAAATGTCTAATAAGGTTTGAAAATGCTTTGGTTGAATGCAGAATCAAACAATGGGAAATACCAACGGGGTTTTGTGTTTTTTTAAGAACCCCCAAAATAATGAAATTAAAATTTACATCCATTCATTAAAGGGTACCTATATCCACTGTACAATAGGTACACCTTACAATGAATTGTAAACGTTCCAAAAATATAATTGCAATTGTGAAATATATTGGTGGAACGTTCAATTGTTTTTGAAAGGTTTGAATTAATATATAAAATCTTTTTGCGAAAGGTTGTATTAATTTCAATGTGGTACGACCAACCGCTAACAGTGAGAGACCACAGAGGTGCCATTCTATGCTTGTTCTTCCTAGGTCTCTCGTGAGAAATTGGCCTGCGTGTGATATAACCCATGGGACCCCCATCTTCTGTAACGTGGAGCAAGCTCGAGGTTCGTCACCCACATTTTACATGTATATGATAAAACAATACCATAGGTACCAATAGAACCACCCAAAATTAATTTGCATGCAAGAAAAATCGAAGAACTGAGAATTCCGCGTCAAATTTTACCAACGCCAGCTCACCAATGCAGTAGCCATGAATTTTATTTATTGTTTATTCGAGAATGACACGGGCATTCGCCCAATTACAATAATATAATAATAATATTAATAACTAAAAGGTATTAAGTGGCGAAATACATGCTAATTAAATATTTTATAAATATTCCAACATATATAACAATACATAATCAACAAAAATAGTAAGTATGCTGGCAGTGGTAACGGAGATAGACTATATGAACGAAGACAAAAACAAACAAAATAAAACTGGTACACAACAACAGGCTTTGGCATTACGAAGTCACTGAACTCTACGAGTCAGCCCCTCATCTGACGAACCCGATCTCAGTTTGTATAAATCCATCACACAGGAAGCAGCCAGACGATTGAAGGCCTCCTGGGCACGAACAATTGGGTTGTTCCTCAGGTAGTTGGTGGAGGAATAGCGGATATAGAAGGGCTGTGTCAGTCGTGTGCCTCGTGGTGTATGGCGGTGCATAGATGTTCAGCAAAGACAAAAGCTATGGACTGTCAATGCGTCCAAATGCCAATCCATGCAGGAAAACTGCATCTGCCTCGGAAAGACGGAACTCCAGGGAACAGAGCTTATTCCCCCTCAAAGCCTCCACAGTTGAACATTTGCTCACCACAGTGCATAGGAATCCCTCTTGAACAGATGTCAAATCGAGCGTGTTCCCCCCAGACCTCCTTGGGTACCGCCATCCAGCCAGAAAAGCCTTGTCAAATTAGCGTAGTTTCACCACTCCTACGTTCTCCGTCTGGTGAAACTACACTAATTTGACAAGGCTTTCTGCCTACGCAGGGTGGCCTGGGGGGATCACCCTCGATTTGACATCTCTGTTCAAGAGGGGTACCTATGAACTCTTGTGAGCAAATGTTCAACTTCATGCTACTTCGAACACACTCGATTTGACATATGTTCAAGAGGGGTACTTATGCACTCTGGTGAGAAAATGTTCAACTTGAAGCTACTCCCACTTTCTCGATCTGGTGAAACTACACTAATTTGACAAGGGTTTTCTGGCTGGATGGCAGTACGCAGGGAGGTCTGGGGGAACACGCTCAATATGACATCTGTTCAAGAGGGTAACTGAAGTAACTGAAGACTGAAGTCCTCCCATTTTTTACCATTCTCGAAGGAGATGTATCGCAGGGCCCTTTGCTGGACTCGATCCAAAGACTTCTTTGCATTAGTATAATGGGAGACCATACTTGGGAGGAGAATTCCACACATGGTCGAACCAGCGACGTATACAGATGCTTCGCCATTGCTGGGTCCGTAAAATCTCTGGTATTTCGCCTCAGGTACCCCAAAGTCTGCATCGCCCTCGAGCCTCCACATGATTCGAAAATGTCATCCCAGCATCAAGCAGGACTCCAAGGCCTCTTACAACTGAATTTTGGTGATTTTCAATGTTTTCCTTTGACTAAAAAAGTCGAGAAAACGGAAAACTTTGAAAAACCAAAAACCGTCTTGGTCTACTTAATTCAACGCAGAATTTCCAGATCTTCAACTACTTTTCTTTCATACAAAATCAATTTTGGGAGGTTCCAATGGCCAAAAACGTAGGTACATTTTTCAGGTTTTTTGATGATGCCGCAGCTAATTAACTAGTTTAGGTATAGGAAAGGGTATATTCGGAATCAGCTCAAAATTGCATATACATTTAGAATTAGAAGTGCACTAGAAGGAAAAGACCTACTCGTATACCGGTACTCGTATTTTCAAATGAATTAACAGCATGCAATAAAATTGATTTTCAACAACATAGGTAAGTTCTTAATTATTTATAAAACTTTGACGCTATCTGCAATGATATTGATGAATAAATGGGGAATTATTGTGTATGATAAAATCACATTTTTTCTGACTTTGCGTTGTTATTTGGAATAGAATAAGAAGGCCAACTGCCAATAAGAAAAAAAATAGTTTATCGTTCGGGTGTGGAGAAAACTTGGAGTAAAATCTCGCCTGTTTGAATAACAGGCGGAGTTCCGAAGGTTCTTGAGAAACCCTTTCCTACGTCACACTAAA
>JAEMON010000014.1:3011532-3023236 GCA_030264115.1 Lygus lineolaris
CGTATCTTGAAACGTAAAACCTCAAATTTTGAGGGGGGGCGTAAAACCTCAAATTTTTTTTTCTTGCTCGATTCCAAAGGTTTATTATTGAAAATAATAAACCAATAGCTTCATTTCCCACCCCACTAAACTCGTTCACCACTCGTTGGAAAGCTCTTAATTTATTACACATCGAACCACATCTCATATTGCCATTTTCCCCTTCTTTTAACATCCTTTGGAGAAGTACTAAAAAAAGTACCTGTGAGGCCGCAGTGCATAACATAAGTGGTAGGTAGGCGGGCTCAGCATAGCTAGCTGCTCTTCTTTGCTGTGGTCTTGTTGATTAAACATTGTTCCCTTTTAACTTGGCTGGTTTTTATTTATCTTCCGATGCACATGCCTACAGTACCTAGTAAAATTGGTAGGAGTTGATAGCAATAGCGAGCTGATGTATGATGTAACCTTGGGGCTACCCAATTTAAACTCCGAGGGTAGCTCCAATAAGTTGGTAGGAACAAACCTATCATTTGATGTCATTCGAGATGAACATTTTACGGACCACTTACTTTTTGACATTTCATGTCTTTGCTATGGCACACAACCAAATTTTCGTTATGTCACGTTACGTAACGAAATATGCTCAATGATTATTATGATTCGTAGAAGTGAGGTAGGTAGGTACCTATATGATTATAGGTACCTACCCAGAATTATAGGTACCTTGAAAATATTGTGTTCAGAAGTACCCTTGAGGGACTTCTGAAAACAACTGAGTCGAAAATGGAGCTCTCAGATCAGCTGAGTCGATAATGGAGCTTACAAAGCAGCTGAGTCGAAAATGGAGCACCCAGATCAGCTGAGTCGAAAATGGAGCTCCCAGATCAGCTGAGTCGAAAATGGAGCTCTCGGATCAGCTGGGTTGAAAATGGAGCTCCCGGATCAGCTGAGTCGAAAATGGAGCTCTCAGATCAGTTGATTCGAAAATTGAGCTCCCAGATCAGCTGGGAAGATGGAAGTTGGATGGGAAAGAAGGAGGGGGAGAAAGACATGAAATGTCCCAATGCGTTGCAGACTTGTATGCAAGCGTTTGCGATGGAAACACATGAAAACGTGTTTTATCCAACATTAATTCGATTTTTTTGAACATTTTTGCAGTCCTATTCACGGCCGAATCGACAAATTAAAATGGCTTCCTTGAACATCCTGATATGCCTGGTGGCCGCCTTCACCACGGCCCACGCCAAGATGGACTGCAGCTTCCTCGGCAGTGAAAAGATCCAGGACAAGCTCTTCCACAGCTGTCCCAACCCGATCCAGGCCGTGACCAACCCGGAGAAAGCCTATTGCTGCCCCACCCGGGACAACAGCTGGGAGTGCTGCGACCTCGCTACTTTCGTATCCACGCCTCCGATCGACTCTCTGATCCTGACGGCTCTCGTCAGCCTCTTCATAGCCACCGCCTGCATCTTGTCCTGCTGCATATGCTGCTGTTGTGCCTACTCCAAGAGGAGACAGAGGGGTCGCGTGCTCCAAAACCAAGGAATCCGTTTTTACTGAATGAATTCCATTCCAGTCAAACGTTGCAAACTTACCAATACCTTGTCTATGTTGCAATGCTTTACAACTTATACACTTCATGAACAAGTTGAAATGTACATGAAAGCAATGTAAACCATTTCATTGTAATAATTAATCTATGTACTCTAGCATAAAATTGTGTTCAAATGTAAGATAATACTTGGAAAGTATGATAATATTGTATCTTTAGTATTGTTAGGCGCCACTTGAAAAGTATGCTGCTGCAAGTCTCTTTGGTATTGTACAATCAAAGGACGCAACAAAGCACAAACAATAATGACTTTTTGAGTAGGAAGATTGCAGTTTTGCTTTGTTAAAAAAATGCTAATTTATACAAATACGTTAAGTTAGTTATTGATCTGAAATGAAATTTCAATACTCCACTGTTCCAATACCTCCCCCAATGTAAAATCCTATCGTTCCTTAGTAAAACCTTCGAGACTTTAGATTTAAGATCTGTAATCCTGTGAATGCTATACGGTTTGTTCGCAGTGACCAACTTAGTCGTAAGAAACCGTTTAAAATCCATTTGGGCGTTTTTAGTGATTTCCGATCACTTCTGACTATATGTATAGCATTTCCCAGTCAAATTCAGTTGTTTTACAATTACATTCAATGTATGTTCTATCATAAGGGCTGCTAAACACCTTGAATTTGATTGGGGAAAAACTAAATTTGGTTTGGAAAAAACTAACTTTGAAATGATATAGTATCCATGCTGGCTCGTTCAATGCATGGAAGAAGTCCGTTCAAAGCATAGATATATTATCCAACTTCCATTGTTTTAAGGGCGGTATTTATAGACGGTCCTCGAGTTTCGAAGAGACCTTGAGATGGTCTCCTCCAAATTTGGAATACGGATTGGGCTTAAAGAATCCTTGAAAACCATCTCAAGGTCTCCTTGAAACTCAAGGACCGTCTATAAATCCTGCCCTAAGTGTCCTTCAAACTGAATTGAACCTAGTTGTGGATCACTAGTTTTGTCAGAAGAATTCTACGCCTGCCGTTTCTAACCGTTTGGAAATAGGAGTTGGTCATGCATGCGCACTGCACCAGTTCGCAAAAGCTTTGTGAACCACTGCGAACAAAACTATAAAACTTTGGGTTGGGGATCATACTCGTTTCTCAGGGAAAACGAAAAAAACACAAAATCACGATTGTGAATCCCGGTTGTTGGTTTGTTACTGTTTATGTATCTTCGTGTGCCAAATCGCCTTTCTAATATCATCAGCTTATTCCAAGCTATCGTATTTTCATGTTCGTCGTTTCATAGGCCTCCAAAAATCTTTATTTACAATAGTAATGGTAAGTTGGTACTGTCAAGGGCCCACAATAAGGACGGGTTTTAGAGGTTTTCATAGGTTATCCAGTACAAGAAATTGGTCTTCCACGTTTTTCAACTATTGGAATGTGTTCCTCACTGGATCCCAGTCACGATGATGTCACAAAATTGTGAAAAGTATTGTCCGTCATATTTTTTTTAGTGTCAAAAAGTGTCCCAATTCAGACTCGTAGGTTCTGCTACAGGGACACGTGTTTTTTTGCCAAAATCTATTTAAATCTTCCATTTCTTCAATAGGGACAAGTTGTTTTTTTTTAATTCTTTGTTTCAAAAACGTTAAAACAATATATTTTTTCTTAATTCATAACCTATCAACACTTGTGGTAAATTAGAACACTGGCCAGGCCCTTAGTACCTCCAACGGCATCGTGCTGCACCTGAAAATGATGCAAACAACATAAAATAGGGCCAATATAGGGTGCCAGCAGAAACCGAGGCTTTTGAAAACGATTTAGTGCCATTATTGATTATAAAACAACGAATATTGCGTGTCCCTATTGCGGACCACTTTACCTCAAATGATGACCTTCTCAACCAAAATAAACATTGTGATTCATGGAAACAACATTTTCTGAAATCTCGCAACAGCATTTCTCCCATATGATCCCTTGCAATCTGTAAATAAATGTGAGAACTTAGCGAAAAAACGTGCGTAAGGATGCTCCAGAAGAAGTTTTCAGTGTTTTGAAAAAAAAAAAAAAAAAAAAATTGGGAGTTGATAAGCGTTATCAGTTGCAGATTTCACAGAAGATTATTATTCTCCTTCAACGAACATCCATAGAGAACATCTTGAAGGTATGTTTACACACGGAAGTCAGAATTTCAGTAACTCCCTTAGGGGGTAGATAAGATTTGGTTTTTCAAATTCTGTCCCTATTGAGGAGCTTGTCCCTATTGTGGGCATTTGACGGTACCTAATTTCGAATAGGTACTACAGAGAAAGACGAAAGAAACATAATTGAGAACAGAATTTGCTGCTTTTGACCTCGGTAGCGGATTCAGCTCCCTCAAAATGGGCTCTGCGTGTGGTTATTTTTCACTTTCTCATTTGAATGATCTCGGTGAGAGGTTTCAAAAAAGTTTCAGTTGATTTTTATTTATTCGTATTTTTTGTTTTTTTACTCAAGTTAAAATTGTGTCCTTGTTGTTGGTGAATGATATGACTTTTTTGACCTACAACTCGATTTATCGTTTCATTTCTGTGATCTTCTGTTATTTCATTTCATATGCCGAACACTGCGTTTCATATTTCCATCCGTCCGTCTATAGACCACAATTTTGAGTACATCCTCCATCGTGTTTTGTTATTGTTATTACATAAAACCTGTGTCCCAGGTAGTATTATGATGTGAATAATCAAGTATTTTGCTTCTTATGTAATTTTAGACGAGAATAACGAGGAACACTTTCATTGTTAATTCAATATCAAACATTGTTCATTTTCATTAGTATTCATCATGGGATAGCAGTTCATTAGTATCCAACATGGAGTAGCAGTTCATAAGTATCCATCCTGGAGAGCAGTAGGTATGCTCATGCTTCAAAATTCCATTCATTAGTAACTTACCCTGTGATATAATGTCATTGTTCATTTACATCCCCCACGTCACTAGTTGGGTGAGAATCTCCAATTTTATTGTGAATCTGCTGTAAAGGTTGCCAATAAAAATTATTTTTAAGGGGTTAAAATCTCGAGTATTTTGATGTTCAACTACCTTACTTGAGAAACAATGGATCCACAGGAGAAACTGCATCCCTTTGGCGCATTCTTCTGGAGAAGACAGAACTACTCATCTCTTATCATCAAGCGTACGATAATTTTTTGGGTAATCTCTTCCCTTAACACTCAGTGTGGCAGCATATTCATAGAATAACGCCTCTTACGGGGTTTTTAATGGTTTGAAATTAAAGATTGAAAACGGGGAGCTCACTTCGGTTGGTCAGCTCATACTGAAGCCATTAAACCGTAACGGGACTCTTCTTAAGGTGGGTACACACCTGTAACACCCGGAACGGTGGTATGGTACGGAACGCCAGTTTGTTACAGATGTGTACCCACCTTAAGGCTACCAGAACCCACCGCGGTCGAAAAGAACGAGGGGGGGCGTTATGGATACGCCCGTCGGAGGTAAGAGCTGAGTGTGTTGCCATATGGCAACGTCTGCGCTGAAAGTGTAATTTTATTTCTCCTTAAAGTAGCTTGAAAATCGTAGATCTGACCACCACTGTTGATTACTTTGGCAGTGCAGCCACTACGAAAACATACAATTTTATACTCCTCAAATTTCCCTTTGAAGCAAAGAATTTAGAAGGATAAAGATGGCACATCACCATCAGCCAATGGGAGCCATTGTAGCAAGTAATCCCTAAAAGGCGGAGCCTAGAATCATGGCGGAAGAAGGTAACCTCCAACGTTGTTATAAAACTCATTCTGACCTCAGCCAATGTTAATGGGGTTCTCATTAGTGCGTTTAATTTGTTAAAGTATTAGAGGATTTTGAGTGGAATAGGTTCGATTATCAGATATCACGCCACATAATCAATGGGAAGAGTTCAAGTTTTTTTTAAATCATTGGAATCGGGGTTATCATTGTCAGTTGATGAGCCATCGATACTAGTAAACACAGCAATCCCATGGAAGAAGTAATTTCCACTCAATGTAAAATTTCGTGGAGGAAAATATCCATACTTCTAAAGCAATCTAGCGGGGAGGTGTGGAACTTGAAATATAAATATTTAAAAAAAAATCAATCATAAATTTTGAAGAAAAAAATTATACTATTAATATAAGTAATATGATGAATGATCAAGGCTTAATAACAATAACGTCTGTTCTAGAAAAGAATTTTATATTTTCCATCATGTTTTATTGGGTACTCACTACAAGTAATCTACCAATATAATACAGGCAGCAATTTACATATAAGATATAAATCTCACCTTTTAAAATGGATCCGAGTTTTCGGTTCCACTAATAAAACACTCCAAAATGAATTCGAAAACAAACCTCAAGACTTGGAGATGAAAACCGAATCTAGACAGTATGACGTAATAAATTAGAAAAAAGGTATCATTTTACGAAAAAAAATTAGATAAATTAAAAAAATGATTGAATAGCAAAACTTCTTAGTCTAACGTACATCACAGAAAAAACTTTTAGTTAAGAACGAATTTATTACTTTTTGATTCAGCATACTATTTTTCTTATATTTCTTAACTTAAGCCGTATTTTATCACATTTTCATCAATAACACACGCAAAAAGGGGGGAAAAGGACGGCGGATGAATTGGGAGTTCGAATGTCGAGAGTAGAGAATACTCTCTCTAGAATACAAGGTAGACCAGTCTCTTTAGTGCGAAGGGGTAGACAAATGGGGAATTTTAGACTACTTAAGCTGGGTTCACATCAAGCCGCAACGCCGTACTGAAGTCCGCAACGCCGTAAAACCGTAATTGAATCTGATTGGCTGTTCTCCATCTTTACGGTCTTACGAGCTTTGAATCAGACTGTCCTCGATTCAAAAATCTTGATATTTTGCGGCTTTACAGCGTTGCAGATCTGCTTATTGGGTTCTGCGCAGCAAAGCAGAGCGGGTCCTTACTATTTCGTTATCTTGCTTCAAAACCGGCGTTTCTGACGGCGTTGAGATTTTGCGGACGTGAGTACGGCGTTTCGCATCAATGTGAACCCAACTTTAGTTGGTTCTTTCATATGAAAGGTTTCAATAGTTACCTAACATGCAGGACGAAGTACCGAGCGAATTTTTGAAGAAATGAAACACTGGCTGTGCTCAGTCGATAGCGCTTTTGTGAGGAACTGGACACAGTTTGGAATATCAACTCTTGTATCATAATGTTGCATATTAATTTTCTCACAACTACTGGACTTACAAGTCAAGGGTAGCTTTAGGGTGAATTTTTTTCGAGCTGAGCCTCAGAGAGAACAAGAGAGGTTTGCTCAACACTGGGTTAAGGGTGCGCGGGACTCCAGGCTTGGGAAGCGCCTCAACGATGCCCCAACGCAGCTCAAAATCCTTTTTATTATTTTTCACGTTCATGATTTTGAAAATTCATCGATTTACGTATGTTGTACAACCATAATTACATACTTTACGATGTAAATCATAATTTCAAGTTTATTCCATCCAGAGAAACCTAGAAGAAACCTACGAAAAACTTCCCGGTTTCTTTGGGTTTAATAAACATAAAATTATGATTCACATCGTAAAGTATGTAATCATGATTGTATAACATACGTAAATCACAACATTATACAACGTACAATATTATACACTGCCGAGTTATATAAATCTGACTTCTGTTAAAAGGGGACCAGTAGTCATTCCAAACGTTCTAGACAAATATTTCGTGGCCATAATATATGGAGACCACTAACAACAAGGCTACCATATAAAAGTTCCATTCGTGCAGCTTGAGTCGATGAACCGATTTTGTAGCTGATTCTTATAGAAAATTTTGCGCTGATACCAAATATACCATTATGTTCCCATATTTAAGTTGGTAATTTACACCAAAAACCTGAATTTTTTAGTTTTTTCAATAACTGAATTTTCTTCGAAATTTCGCTAAAATGGTTAGAAACTCTTTTTCTTGGTTTTTGCGTTGTTCGTGTGTTGTGTGAATTTTCAAAATGACAAACCTGAAAAATGATAAGAAGGATTTGGAGCTGCGTCGGAGGATCGATGAGGCGCTTCCCAAGCGGGGCGTCCGGCGCAACCTTTAAAGGCAGGTGGTATTTTTGCACAGGAAAGGTTTGTAGAGAAATGAAGTCTAAAGGCGGGTTTACACTCTACAATAAATCGTAAGGATGTGGTTACCCCAAAAAATCGAAGAATGAGGTTGTGCCTTACCCTAACTTTGGATATCTCCCTTGTGGTTGGTGTCGTCTAAGTTCAGTTTCTGATTGATCAGTTGCCTACAAACGTTGAACAAACAAAAAAGTTGAAAACCTTCTCAGTGGCCATGGATGCTACAAGTGCGAAATACAGGTTGTGCCCTACCCTAACTTTGGATATCTCCCTTGTGGTTGGCGTCCTCTAAGTTCAGTTTCTGATTGATCAGTTGCCTACAAACCGATTAGAAAACCTTCTCTGTGGCAATGAATGCTATTGCTATAAGTGTGCCCCTTGTAGCTGGTGACGTCATCAAAGTTCTGTTTCTGATTTATCAGTTCCCTACAAACCGTGTTGAAAACCTTCTCTGTGGCCATGGATGCTATAAGTGCGAAATACAGGTTGTGCCCTACCCTAAACTATCTCCCTTGTAACCACAAGGATGTCACCAACCGGTGATATTCATCTTTTACCATCTTTCAGTGTTCTGACATTCTTACAACAAGTCACGGGCAACCCAAGTTACATCTTCAGACATGCAAAAATGCCCCATTTCGATTATTACTTTAGTTGCTTAAGTCATTGATGGCCTGAATTACACATAATAGCGACCCATTTCCCAAACACTTGCTCATCTAGGTTTCAGTTCTTCAAAAACTCGCTATATCGGGTGTCTGATGAGTCGAATCAGGTGAAAACGGATTTCACAATTTATTGATTAATTCCTACAAGAAACGTTGCTATAGTACATTTTCTGGAGAGGCGAATAAGGTTGAGCGGTAAAGGTGAAAATTATTCCACCGATTGAGCATCGGAAAAGCTTCAGAAAACACAATAGACTGGATATTACATAATCTCTAGGCCTTACTTCGCAATGACATTCGAAATACCCATTTGAATACATTTCATCATAAAATTTGGAAATTCAAGTAAACAATGAGACAACGGATACGATTTTTCGGATACCTACCTACGCAATATCATTTCAGAGATCTCAAAGTAAATAGGGAAATGGTAAGTATAGTAGAAAACATCGACAGTTACAAGTTTAAAACAGAGTTCCAGTCTTGCAGAATGAAGTAACGAGCGAATTTTCAAAGGTCCAAAAATGGTCTTATTACATTTCAAGAATTTTTAGGACACATGAAATGATTTTTCAAAATGTTTAGCCTATAAAAATCTGGTTTGAATCATTATGAGAAGTTCAGCAGGTCCTATCCTACCTCAATGTAATATTTCCACAAAACTACCGAGTGAAACCATTTTTGGAAGTGATAGAGTTCCAAGGAGATTCCACGAGCAATACGAAGATTAGTATCTAATCTTCGTTTTGTATTGGACGAGCAAAGCGGAAGCTAACCTCAACCTCAACATTATTTCTCAAGAGTATGCTGAGCACCAGCGTGAGAGAAATGTGCCTCGTTATCGCTGAGGAAGGTAATTCTGTGTTACAACAAACTGATACAAACTTTCCGTAGTATCCAAATTGTTGTATCTTTACGAAAATTACGAAGTTTCTGAGATACGAGGTTGTATCTCGATACGAAATTTCGTAACTATGTATTTGCGGATGCGCAGATGCCACTGCCATACAATAGACAGTCCACGATGCGAAACTTTGTACCTCGAAAAGCACTCCCAGGAACACTCTACTATTAGATATGGAAATTCGATAATATGATATCTATTGTTTCCCTTCATAAAAAATCCAATCTGAGCCTCAAGAATTAATACATCCTGATAATTTGAAACTCATCGTTTGTTTTGGTACATCGATATTTTGACGCAAATTTGGATTTTTGGGTTTAGAACTAGCAACTGAGTTCCTGCTAAAATCCTGATTCCAATTGAACTTAGGGATGGCAACGATATATCTATACATTACAAATATCGATATTTATCTTCTTATATCGATATATCGGTATCGAAAAATTGGGTGCAATGTTTCTGGATATATCACCATTTTGTGTCCGATATATCGATAGGCGACTTTAAAGACGATTTTTGAACAATTGTTTCTTTATGAACTGTGTTTAAATGCAGGCAATCCTCTTTTTTAAACCACCTCAAACAATTTTTTTCTCTTTCTAGATATATTACAGTTTTATTTAAATACTCTGAAATTTAAAATCATCAAGAACTGAATCTCTGGCTATGAAAACCATTTAAGGTTTGATATTATATAGGTAAACCAGTATATCGTGTAAATGGATATGTTTGCACCGATATATTCTAGTTTTTAAACTGCGTATAGTCTTTTTCATAGTACTTTTTCAGAAAATATAGGATTTTATCCCAATATTGACACATTTGAAACATGCAACAAGTGATTTTCTGGTTATAACAACAATTTTAGGTAAATCCGGTATATCGTACATATTGATATATTTGGACCGATATATCCATGCTATCGATATGTTGTTTGCGATATATATCGGAAGACCGATATATCGATATTTCGAAAATTGTTGCCATCCCTGATTGAAGTAAAACATTCAAACCCGTCTTACGTTGTTTCGAACAGTTTACATTAAAAAAAAAAAAAAAATCAAGATTTGTTTTTTAAATTGTCCACAAGTTTCAAATGTAAGGATATTTCTGCAAATTTTTTGAAGAACATCCACGGAATTTTGTATAAATCTACGGATTTTTAGGGGCTGTCTAGGGAAAACTATTATATTGAGGTGGCAACCCTGTTTCGGTGTCTGCAGCGGAAGTTTCAATGAGCAAAAATGGAGACTGAACTTTTCATCATGGAGTTTAGCATCACTTCTAGATAGTTGCAGTTAGAAATTTGGTATCACTTCAAGATACAGATGATTTCCCTCTTCAGCAGTCAGCATCTGATTTGCTCGCCCTAATGACCCACAATACAGCAAACCTTAACTGTGATGACTGGATCTACTACAGACTGAGTAATAACTTCGCCAAAGCTATTCTAGACGCTGCCAATGTATCAATCCCCAAAACCTATTTATATAATACCTACATTTTACATAATTTTTATACATTTTATATCATTTATATAAATTTTATATAATTTATATAACTTGTAATAATCCTGATTATTCCTTAGTTTTAAATTTGCCAGAAATTCGTCAACTTCCAATAAGTGTGGTTTAATCCTCCAAACAATTCGCTCATAAATTCATTCTCCAATACAAGAACTCATCTTAGATACCTCTAATAGACAAAAATGGTCAGAAAAACCACAGTAGAAAAAAAACAGATATTCATAAATTAAGTATAATGTTCACTCTGTGTTCTTACCAGCATCAAGTCTATTGAATAGGAAATAATACCTGCAGCTCACGATACACCGTTACAATTCGATTTCTTACAATATATACATCAAACGTAGAACTACAACGACAAAACATTGCTTTACATTGGCGCGGCATTCGTTCAGTAAATTCAAATCATCATAAAAAAAAGTCACCTTATTCACGCTTACAAAAAGAGAGTATCTTTGTTGATAAATAAATGTTATTATACATGGTTTTATTACTATAGGTAATAGTTTCCATTTAATGGGAAATCACATTTTAAATTTAATAGTAGCTACGCTTATTACAAGTGAAATACCTGTAATCATGCAATTCTTGGTTTTCAATAAATACAGTAAAAGCCATATCACACGAGGTTTTTCGGCTTTTTCCATGTTTTCAGGCTCAAAATTAGCAACGGAAGAAGAAAGAGAACGTGAATGTTTAATTGGAATGACGGCAGAAATCTCTAATTGCAGCTTCACTAGTATGGAAACTCTAACGTCACTCCAAGGTTTGAGTTTCCAAGGGTTATCTTTTCTAGCAAATGGAAGAAGAATGAGAATGATGAATAGGAACAAAAGCAGAAATCATCAGGTGCAGAAAAATTATAATGTGTTTTAAATATGCACATGAATTGAAAATGCTCCTTGAGGATGCACACAAAACTATGGGGGGGGGGG
>JAEMON010000014.1:3038074-3051985 GCA_030264115.1 Lygus lineolaris
CAGTTTAGCCCATCCCTACTTACAAGGTCTTGCTACACCCCTCGCAGATTTCAACTTACAAGTTTCTACACAAGGCCACAGAGAAGAGATGAGACGAAGGCGGGAAAAAACGGCTTCGCCTGAAGGATCAAGTCCTAAAAAATTACCTACTCCACTGAAAATCAGAAAATCGCCAAAATCCGACTTACAAGGTTTTACACTTTTACTATCGATATACTATCGCTTGGAGCTTATCACTTTAGATTGGGAGGTTCTGAGGGGAGAAGTAAAGTGGCACTTCTCGTTATTCACTGGTTTCATTGACCAATCGTCGGGTTTTGCTAAGAGCTTTCGCCCTCATGGGCCTCATTGGAGGTTCCGCCAAGTTGGAGTGGAAGCTGAAGATACCAGGGCAATCAAATTATATCCAAGAAGAAGCACACCCTAAAGTAGCTGACAAGCTGACTAAATGAAGGCCCCCGAACCCATGACAAGAAGCTTAAAAACCATGAAAGAAAAAGACCTGAGGAGAGTTCCCTAAAACCAGCAAGTAAATACTCAGCAGTGGTGGAAGAGAGAGACAGGAGGGAGACAGGAAAACCCATAACTTGAGCTCTAATGAGGCTCCTTGAGGTCGAAAGCGCTCAGCAAAACCCGACGATTGGTCAACAAAACCAGGGAATAACGAGAAGTGCCACTTTACTTCTCCCCTCAGATCCTCCCAATCTACAGAAAATGGGCAAACCCAACAAACCAGTTCATGGGCGTTGGTGAAAGGGGTGGAAGTAGTGTCCAGTGCAATGGGGTCTGCGCATGAGAAATAACAATTGGAAAAAACCCATTAATTATGTTATTCGAGTTGCCATGACTAGTAAACACTATTTATCAGGACAAACAACACCATGTGGGAGCAGAAATCGTCATGTTAAAATGGAATGTTTTGAATTTCCCGGGGAGGTACGTACGTCACACCTCCCTGCTGCACGACACTGCTATCGAACTATCAGAACAATATGGTTCCGACATTCTCAGCATGGATGCGCTTTGACCAATCAGCTCGCTCCATTTCCGCGCGCATTTTTTCAAACGTTCACATTAAATTCTCCTCGTCGATAAAAAAAAAAATAGGGAGACCACATAATTATGAAATAACCCCACTTTGGCCATTTTGAATCGATTCCCTTTTCAATAAAAATTGTAAAAAGAAATCATGCGCAGACCCCATTTTGACGTTCCTATTGACACTTTCGAGTTTCTGAAAAAAATTATTGGTAGCATTTATCTAATTCTAGTCTGGAGAACAGGGACGATCCGGTCAAGCAATTTTTTCCTATATTTAAAAAAAATTGCTAGAACCATCAAAATGTCAGGGGCCTGTCCTGTCCAGGGACGACCTTCCCAACTTCACGTTGCAGTGGGGGCTCCTGAATCTATTTTACGAAGCTCACCAGCTTACCATCAGTTCGACTAACTCCAGAGATTAGAAAATGAGTGTCTCGATGAATAGCGGAAAATGTCGGTGTCCAGGCGAAATGCGTCAGGAGCCTGTCCTCTTACGGTTTTTGAATTTGGGCGGTCAAGGACGCATGTACGACTTTTTTCTGGCACCACCGTTTTCCTGTGCTTTTCAGCTATTGGTAACAGTAGCCATTGGCCGAGATCAGTCGAGATCAAGACTGTTCTCTCGTGGGAGAAGGTTGTAGTGCCGAGCATGAGCTTGTTAAACAGCATCGTCAGAATCCTGTCCAGTTTTTAAAAGTTCAAAAATTCAGAAAACTTAGATCCGAAAGTGTCCTTTTCACCCAAGAATCACCCTTATCACTTTATTGAAAATACAATTTGAATAATTTTTCAAAACGTGCACTTGAAATTGATCGGTTTTGTATAGCGTGATTTATCAGATAATCGCTTTAAATATTTCTCTCAAATTCGAATATTTCTGAAAAACTAAATACACTTGGTATGGGTTTATTTAACGTATATAGTCGGGATGCGGCCCAGGAGGTAGAAATATGAGATCTATATCATGCTCAATGCTGTATTTTTTTTACTGCTTAATTTGTACCACATTGACGTGTTCGAGTTTTGCTCGGATGATTGCTCTATTTTTGATTGAAGTTTTTTGAAAATGTACACCGTCGTTGTACGAAACGTTAAAATACAGCATTGAGCATGATATAGATCTCATATTTCTACCTCCTGGGCCGCATCCCGACTATATACGTTAAATAAATACACTTGGGTCAGACTTGAAATGAGTTTTGTAACAGTGTTGGAGGTTACCCTCCTTTGCCATGGTTCTAAGCTTCGTCTTTTGGGGATTACTTGATCCAAAACCTCCCATTCGCCGATTGTAAAGTGCCATCTCTATCCCAGTTCTAAACTCTTAGTTGTAGATGGAGCCAATTAAAAGATATTCTTAACATTTTATGGAGAATGGAAGATGACGGCCGAAAAAACATAAATTCACCTTATATCCTAATTAAGTCTGGCTCTTCAGACATTTCAAAATGACCTCTTGCCTTATTTAAACTATCACTTCGCAAATATCCATCAGGTTTGGATACTGTACTGTGCCTTACACGTCATTCTCATTAAATTACGTATTACATTTAAGCACGAATTTAGCTTACCCGCACGATTTCCGTGTCGTAGTCACTGCAGAACCAAAACCTGAAGCCTTCGAGTTTACAAATCAGCTGTGCGGCTTTGAAGCAGAGCTGTTCAATATCTAGACTTTCCTGTCTAACGACTGCGCATAGGATACCCTGTGCGAAGTGAAAACACGAGTTAGTGGGTGCAGAGCATACGTAACTACAGGGTCCGGCAGAAATAACTGACGGTTTTTGAAACAGGTTAAATCAAGGAATTTATAAGATATTTTAATTTTGTTTATTTTATTTGAAAGAGGAAGATTGGAATTTCTCAAACACACCAAAAGTGGAGAAAAAAACATTACGTAGCGAAAATGACATCACTTAAATGACAACCTCCGTTTTCCTGGCACTCCTGAAGGTAACGGCTGTTCGTACAGATTCGTTCTTTGAAATTGCAACGCGAGAGGGTTCTGCATCTCCTGAACATGATGGATCTATGTTTGTTTAGCGTTCGACGTGAACGTGAGTGTAGAAGTGGTGGGGGGTCCCGACCAGTGCAGGCCTGGACAGGCTTCGGGAAATCGCAAACTAAGGGATGGGCGATAGTCAATAGTTCAGCACTATCGATAGTTTTCCGATAGTGGCTTCCCCTATTCCATTCGTACCTGTCCAATGAAGAATCCTCTCCGGGTTTTTGCATATTTTTGCATTATGAAAGCATTTTAATTGCATTTTGGCCGCATTAAGGGTGCCCGACTCGAGAACGGCCTCAACCATGTTCTGACGCAGCTCAAAATACTTTTTATTATTGTTCACGTTTGTGATTTCGAAAATTCTTCGATTTTCGTATGTTATACAATAATGGTTACATACTTTACGATTTTAATAATATTTTTAATTTTTTTTTTTTTTTAGCACCCTTAACAGCCCATTTCAAGCGCACTTTAGCCGCATAATTTGGTACTATAAATCCGCATAATTTGGGGGTTTCAAAACGCATTAAGTGCACATCTCTATCAATAACTGCAAGGTACTTAGTGCCACCATAATTAGAGGTAGTCGCCAATCCTATTTTAAATGTGAAGTTTTCAGTAAGACGTAAGTATGAAGCTTGATGTTGCGTTCTTGTTTCATTCATGAGCCCCAAGTGGGTTATGGGAGCTAAGGGGTTATTATAGTGAAGAATCTTACCAATTTCATTGCTTTGGCATTCGCGATCATCTCCATTTGCGAGTAACTTGAGCCATGGGCCGTGATAGGAACAACACAATGGAAACCAGTCCCACTTACATCGTCTAAAAAATACAAAACACGTTCTGATAACTTATTTATCAACCCATTTCCGAAAAAATCAGTTTTTATACTGACAGATTTAGATAATGGACCGCAATTTTTAAAAATATGACAATGATGAATTAATCAAAGGAAAAATACCTTCGATATCAGTGATGGTTGAAGTTATTTCTTGGTCGACCTCGATGTATCGGCGAGTGAATTTGGCAGTGCAGCCCAGAACAGGTTGATGGCCGAAACCCTTCTCCATCTCCTTCCGCATTTCCTCTGAGTAAAACAACAGTTAATTTATTTTAACATGGTGATATAATATTATAACCTACCACTCTCCTTTATCTAGAATTCAACTTTCAACCATTACATTCAACTTCTTTTCGTTCCTCACTACCCTCTCCTTATAATTCGTTTTTCCATTCTAGCTATTAGAGTAAATCAAGGTTTGCAATCACATAGTTTATGTTTTCTTTCATTAACCTTGCAATTCCCAAGCAAAACATCGAATACCAAGGACGGAAGAGCTATATGTCAGTTAGGGATGCAAATCGATTTTAGATTGAATCGAAAAACCGATTTTTCACCTCGGATTTTTTTTGCCATCGATTGATTGTTCCGATTTTTAGCCAGAAATAGATTTTTTTGTGTTCAAAAATCGATTAGAAAAAAAGTCTTTCCACTTCAAAAAAAAAAAAAAAAAAACCGTCGAAAATTCGGCGAACCGAAATTAATTTTGACAAATTCTGAATAACTTTTGTTGGAGTAAATTCGAGCATGTACACTTTTATACAAAAAATTTGTACGTTGCTCTTGTTGTTCTTTTTTTCTTTCTTCTTTTTACATAATAAGACGTTCTTTGCAACTTGGTTTTTTCTGTGGCCTTGACATTTTCAATGATTAAATATTGAAACAAGCAAGTTGAAGTTGAGTCTTGAATGACCCAACCGTTATAATTTTATTTTTCATGCACCCATTGTTAGTTTCATTATTTTTCTAAAGAAACAGAAAAAAGAATTGAATATTTTAAATGAATAAAACCTAACGAAATTTGATAGTTAAAATACCAAACTACCAAAACAATCACACAATTTTTTTTTAATTAAAAAAAAAAATCGATCAAGTTTTTTGAATAAACGATTTATTCAATTATTATTATTATATTTATTATTATTTATTCAATTATCATTTATTTTTTCACCCTATTGGTTAATGTAATTGATTTTAAGCTTTTGATTGAGAAACGATTTTCAAAATCGATTGTTGGCGACCGATTTTGCATCCCTACTGTCAGTAGTGCATTGAACTAAGTTTCTCACTTGTTATAACAATCTTTTTTGCCCGTCAACAGTCATTTTGACCTTACAACAGTAGTATTTAAAAGTTGTGATATCTCGAAGGTTCTTCAACTGATAACTCGACGGCAGGATGAAAGGATTTTTTCTTAATAATTTCTGAGAAATTAAATGAGCTCACCAGTCAATTCGAATTTTTGCTGACGCTGTCGCATACTTCTCGTTTGAATCGACCGAACAGGGATATTATGGCCTCTTTCATTATGCGGTTTCAGAGGCGACCATTTACCACTATTACGCCTCCCTGGAAAAAAAAAAATAATAATAATAATGTCCTCTTCATTCAAATGAAACCTTCTTCAAGGCGAATATTAAACCTTAACTGTTACCTGCTAATGACAACTCCAATGAAGGTTTATTATTGTATTAGGACATTTCAATAAAGTTGATTATTTATAATTCAGAGGGTCCTCTGTTTGTACACACATTTCATCAAGGTAAATGATGTCATAGTACTCGATTGAACGGAGTCGACTGTTTATTGGACAATAACAAACCCGGCTGCCTACACCAAGACAATTGACTCCAAAGATATCATAAGAATATTTATGTTTAGCAATATTACGATGAATAAATGGTCTATTTACTATAATATTGCTATTTGATTTGCAGTGATAGCCAACAAATCTACATAGTAAGGGTCAAAGCCCTCAGTCCTCAACCCATACGTAAATTAAAAGTTCCATTCATGCAGCATGAGTTGATGAGCGAATTTTCAAAGAATAATTTTAACCAATTTGGTAGGTGATTCTTATAGGAAATTTCACGCTGATTCCGAATATACCATATATTTTCCCATGTTTAAGATTGTAATTTAGACCAAAAACTTGGACAATTTGACTTTTTGACTCTAAATTTTCAAAATTTTACCCCTTGGAGTACTCCAAAAATTCTGGCCGACGAACTCATCACTCTTTTGGTATTATTGATATTTTGATTTTTTTCGGATTTTTAGCTCGATTCTTCGGTCAGATATCGTCTGGAGTGATATAATATATACCTATACAGATATATGAAAAAGTGTTAAATTTCAGGAACCGTTTTAGAATGGTCTGAAACGGATTTCCACGAAGAAAATGTTCAAAAATTTGCATTACTAAAATTTTGAAGCCATCGCAATAGCTTCATTTTCTTCGAAAATTCGCTAAAATGACTTTAGAGAGGAAATAATAAATATTTTGAATTTTAGTTGGTTAATCTTTGATATGAGAACATAATTAGTATCCTTCCTGAACATAATTAAAATTATAATTTTCATGAAAATCTTTCTTTTCTAGCTAGGAGTCCAACGAGATCTAGTTTGAGAGAATTTAGGTGGTATGAAATGGTATCACGGTACTCTCTAGATACCGACCTCTAGAATTAGCTGTCACTTCTTCGCACTTTCCTCCGATTCCAGCCATGAACTTCGTAATGACTTTTTCCCTTTTCTCGGCCTCAGACTCTACTTCCACACCACCGAAATCCCAGTCCGCGATGATGGCCTTTACCTGCGAACGAAACAAAGAAGATAATTTCAACTCGGAAGAGAGTCTACGAAGACTGTCGACTGAACACAGCGAATGACACTTACTGTTGGATTAGGTTCAGGAGGGGCAATGTCAACTTTTTGATGAAGCAGAGGCGGAGGGGGAGAGGGCGAAAGCGGTATATTATCGAATAAATCATCGGATTTGTCTGGAAAAGGCGAAAAACATACGAATTAGTACCTAGATTGTAGTCGACGAACTACGGTAAGCGAGGTTAGAAGTATAAAGGTGTCAAAAAAGTTGTGCTACTTTATTCTAGGTTCTACTGTACATAAATAGGAGGTGTAAGACGTATAAATGCGCCCTGGTGCCCAGCGTATTCTCTTTCAGAATATTCACAAAATTTGGCAAAGCGTCCTCAGTCGAGCCCAACATGAATTAATTAGAGAGTTTTCGCATGCCACTGACGGGTGACGTGGATGGCGACCTAAAGACTCCCGGATTATGGGTCACTTTAAACTAGGGATGGAAGATCGAATCGAATTTTCAAATGGATCGATCTTTTCGGTCCGATTAATCGATTTTTTAGATCGATCCCAACTTGCTAGAGTATCGAAAAGATCGATCTTTTTGTGGACGATTCAAAAGGCAATGTATTAACATTTTATTTCAAGCTGTGATTGAGAGGAGCACAACATAAATGTCTGCCGATATGTAACTTTAACAATTTGTGTAGAAATATTAAGAGCAAGAACAAATTCATTTTAATGGAATAAATACCTTCCTACTTCCTATTTGTTTACAAATATTTGTTTGTTATTTATTACTCAGAAAAACAACTCATCCAACCACATTCTCGACTAGAATGAGTCAAGAGAAAAGTTACAGCAGTCGTTTGAAATCTTGAGCAGAATAGGAGAATTGGAAGATCGATTCACAAAGATCGATTCTTTTGAGCCGATTCATCGATTTTTTCTATTCATTGATTACCAAAGATCGATTCTTTTCATATCGATCTCCATCCCTACTTTAAACGTGTACACTGACGGGCCACCTCCTCATCAGCTGGGCCCCCCTCTGGAAGGCGGTTAGCATCGTCGTTTGCTCGCTCTAGGGTATCGTTCCGGGCCTCCTTCACTAACGTCACCCACTGGCTTGCGAAAACTCTTTAATATCGAGAGAGGAAGCTGGAAATCTGTGCTGCGGACGAAGTACTTTGTGGCCCTGCTCCACGAAAAACGTAACAGGTTTCAAAATGACAAAATCGGGATTCTCCTTTGACACGAACATCGAGAACGTTCAGATGCTTCCTCCGATTCAAACGACTCCTCAAGGTCCGACCAGCGCAAACATGCTAATTGGATTCGTGATGGTTGAAAAGTCAAAGGACACATCCAACACCGGCCTTTGCACCGACGAATCTTCGAGCGATGATGACGAGGATATCAGCTTCGTATAAAGAACAAACCAACGACGAATAATGCTTCCTGATTGATTACTTTATGTTTCTTCATTTTCGTCTTAAAAATACTATTTGTACTTTGTAATTTTGAAGTTTGGATTTGTCTGTCGACTTTACACGTCTCTATCTTTGGATTTTTTTTGAAAATCTAATTTTCCAGTACCTAAGGCGATAGCAGATAACATCTAGAATCTAGATATATGAGACTGAAGTAGATACTATCGGATGGATACTACCGGCGGGATTTACAGATGGTCCTCGAGTTTCAAGGAGACCTTGAGATGGTCCTCAAGGAATCCGTATTCCAAATTTCGAGGAGATCATCTCAAGGTCTCTTTGAAACTTGAGGACCGTCTATAAATCCGGCACAACATGAGGAGTTGACAGTATCACGGAATAATAAGAAAAATTGAGAAAAAGAATTTAATTTAATTCAACAGCTAGAACGAAATTTAAAAGAATTTAATGTGGGGTAAAAAGTCTTCAAACACAATCTAAAATGTAACTGGCAATTTGAAAAAGTGCGACTAAACACCATGGCACTCATCAACTCTTCACCTAGACATTTTTAGGGCAACCTCGAAGATATGACCAGCCCGGAATATGCATATACGGGCTGTGAAGGAGGTGATGTACATTCAAATGTCGTACATGGGAGGAACCTTACCATTATTTGCAACTTCTACAGGACGTATGTTTTCACTCCCAACTACAAGCTCTTCATCGCTTCTAAATTCGTACATTTTATCAGCTAAGCAGCGTCGGCGGTAGAGTTTAAATTTAGGTTCACAGCACAACTCTTCCGACTCCATAAAGTCATAAACCTGAAACGTTACATTCATTAGTGGCAAATTGAATTATATTCGATAGGAACTCCATTTAGAATCTCTTCCGAAGCTATTTTTTAATCTAAGATAGGTATGGAAATGGATTGAGATCCAATATTATTATAGACCAGCACAGTTCGGCAACTTACATTTTCAGCCTTGTTCAAAGGCCTTCTAGTGCCTTTAGATTTTTGTAACAAACTAACTCTATACGACCTAGGCGAAGAAGAAAACCACCTGAAAAAAATAAAATAAATAAATAATAATAAGAATAAGTCATACGTAATTTAAGCTATTTAATAGCATACATCTGTAAAAAATTGAATATTTATTGCAAAATTCATGAAATTGTTGAAGAAATATATATTCACTAACCTCTGCTTAGGCCTATTCATTTCTGATTTCAGAAATGTAACAGCCCAATCCCCACAACCCTTTGAACAGTTTCTAACTAAATTACACTTCTGGAACAAACAAAAACAAAATTAATCAAATTTCTAAAGAAGGAGATACTCCAAATGATTACAGACGTTGGAATAACTTATTGTAATATAATATTCTGGCAAAAAGTCGTCCATATAGATGATTTCTTCGAATAACATACCTATACCTAGGCTGCCAAGAACAATTTCTTAAGTAGTTGAAAAAAATTTATTAAAATAATGATATTAATAAATATTATTATTGTTATTATTTTTTAATTTTATTTTTTTATTAGGGGTTTTGAGGGTTATTTATTTACTTTTTTATTTTTTATTTTATTGATCTTTATTACTATTATTAATTTTTGTTTTCTTAAAAAATTTTTCTCTTATAACTAGTTTTGATTGAAATTATGATTGTTCTCATTGTGTGTGTATGTACCATCAGGGCTTCATTGGCAATGTCTGTCTTCAGACTTTAGTTTTATTTTAAGGACTTTTCGTTTTATTCTAAGACATAGTTTGTTGTATGGAATGTGTGTATTACATCAAAGAAGGGTTCATTGGAACAAGTGAGAGAGATAACTGGATATACTGACCGTTGTATAGTTATCGAGATGCCTTTGGAGAGCAAATTTGAGGAAAAAAGGAAGTTGACTCATCTCCAAATGCGTGCCAGTCTCAGTGATTTTCTCAATGAGGAGTTGCAACATGTTACATGCCCAGTCGTCACTTACGAAAGTGTTGTATGAGTGATCTCGAAGGAAATGGTATTTCAGTCTGGAATGGAAACAAATTAAGTAGATTACTTGGAGTATCAGATGAATTTGACAGAGAGGACCCATGGAAGATTTGATGGTGAGAAGGGTTGGGGTCAGGCTTGGGATACCCGCTCACTTCTGTACAGAGCCGCTTACACTTCCATGGAGCGTAGACAAGTAGTTAGAGCATTGGACTAGAGATCCAGAGGCATCGACATGCTTTGCTGGTTCACTCACATACTGGGCACTCTGTGGGGACCCCTCTTCTGGGGTCCTGGGTTAGAGCCTCCCATCACAACAATTTCTTTGTAGTGGCAGCGGTGGGTAGTTTGTCACGGTGCCTGTGATGGCCCCACCATGGAACTCGCTCTTCCTCCATACCAGGAGCAACACCCAGTAGTTATGGCTGCAAAACCCATTCGTCTTCCAAGCTCCATGCTGGTGCCTACTTTTAGCTTCTATTGTAGAGGGGGTTCCCTTCTCTCCGCTAGGGATAGAAGGCTGCCTCCCCCAGTCATTAACACACTTCTACTATGGCCATTGCCTCGTTAGTATCTTCATATCAAACCTTTTACCCTATTTTTACCTACCTCGCAGTATTTCATATTTTCTTTAATTCTTGTTTCTCTTTGTGGATGATTACCTTCAGCATCA
Source organism: Lygus lineolaris (assembly GCA_030264115.1). NCBI lineage: Eukaryota > Metazoa > Arthropoda > Insecta > Hemiptera > Miridae > Lygus > Lygus lineolaris. Next base: position 3,048,885 of record JAEMON010000014.1, read on the forward strand.
CATCGATCTGGTAATTAAATTTACTTCTATATTTCATTTATATTGATTGGAGCAGAATATTAGGTAGGTTTTCTATCCTAAACTCTCATTAAATTACAATATTTTCTTTCTCCTTATTTTGACTTCTTGTCTATTCATATTCTTCCTCCAAAATAAGGGTATTGTTTTCTCAATTTTACTAAAATTGAGTGGTAGCAGAATCTGCGTTTATTTTATCAAGTAAAACCTAGGATAAATTCGAATACGGTTAGGCCTCTACTAAAAATCAGTAGTCCTCATCCGTCACAAGTTCCACATTCTGACACTCAGTTAAGAGGACGCTTGAACCATGGAAAATGGAGAAGTACTACTTCTCAAAGAGTTTAGAAAGATAGAGAGGCTGTATTCAAGGAGGGGCAAGGACCTGGATAGCCAATGGGATTGTGATGTCTACCAGTATCGATTTTATACCATCCATGGCGTATTGGTAGACTTTTTAAAAACTTACAATAGCTGGCATTATACATCAGAAAAACCCTATTCCACTCTAATTCGAATATGTTAACAAATTAAAAATGCACTTATGGGAACCCAATGAGCATCGGAAATGAAGTTTGAATGAGTTTTACAACAGTGTTGGAGGTTACCCTACTCCACCATGATTCCAGGCTCCGCTTTTTAGTGATTACTAGCTTCAAAAGCTCCCATGGGCTGATGGTGATGTTCCATCTATATCCTTCTTCTAGAGTTTTTGCCAAATCTGGTTAACGAAGTATGAGGCTTCCTGGTGTAGGTAGGCGAGGTTTGTGGAGAGGGGAAGGCGTTTTGCCACCACCAGCCTTCTATTTCCTGATGGTTTGTATCTCTATGCTCTAAATGCTGTTGTATAAAAGATAGAGGACTCACCTGGTTTTGATAGGTTCGACAGTTATGGCAGACAGAAGTGGAGGTGGAGGAGGGGCTGGGCTGGCACCTTCAACGTTAACACTCAAAGAGTGGAGGAACGCCCCGGTGTTGAATATGACTCGACCGCCTGAAGCTAGACAGACTTTGGGGTCCAGCGTGTAGACGAGTGGTGCCGTGAAATGAGTGTGTACAGTAAGACCGTGTCTCATGCAGCTCAGACCTACACCACTCTCCCAACCAGCAGCCATTTCTGTAAACGCGTGTTATTATAATCAGAATTATGGCAATTCCTGTATACGACTTCTGAGTAACCTTGCAATACCACCGATCCAATAAAAGCTGTTACTGTCTGCGTACTGTTCATTCCATGCTTACCCTCCTCATCGAAAGAAGCTGCCACAGCTCTGCAGTTCTCACAGCCCGTGAGACAAGGAAGAGTAGTGATGGTGACGTAAGTTGAACTCTTGAGCTCCATATCTGTACCCCAACTATCCATCACATCAGCCCTGCAATACAAACCACCACATGAACATCGGCATGTTTATAAAAGCGCGTTGAGTTTATTTACAAAATGGACAAACTAATCTATTTAGGTACCTCGCGTGGTTTTAAGAATTAAGCTGCTCGCGTTGGGGATCAATCTCCAACCCACGAAGGAATTCTGCGGATCCCAGAGGTTTTCCAATCCCCTCAAATTCCAGGTGCCCCTGCGCCTCAACTAGAGCCTGGCCTCTTCCCCAGTTGTAACTACCTTCTCCACAGTCAACATTTTTTCAATGAGTAGGAAACACTTCACTTGGTTAATGAAAAACTACGTTATCACAACTTTTGGGGTTTCTGATTGTCCGGCAGATTCTCAATTTGAGGAAGGTCAGGGGAATGTGCTTGTATAAGGGGAAAAACGAAAGGCTGCGCGTGCCGCGTTTTTGTGGAATTTCCATAAGGCGAGTGCCACACGTGCGAGTGTGTCAATATGTCCCCTCCGTTCCAATGCAGGTGCAACAAAAACTGTGCTGTGCTGTGCTACGCTGCCCTGCATCGCTCGTGTCTCAATGTGCGCCTAGCCTTTCATCCTCCCGTCCATGTCAGTCGCCATCTATTTATTTAACACGTTGAGTGCAGAGGGTTTGGTTGTCACAATCTGGGCTCCAGCACTGAAGGTGTTAAGAGTGTCGAGTCATTATTTCTCAGGAGGACTTGAGTTTTTGTTGGGCGCCATTGTCGAGGTTTTAAAAATTAAGCCGCTCGCGTTGGGGATCGATCTCCAACCCACGAAGGAATTCTGCAGATGCCAGAGGTTTTCCAATCGTGAGAGCTAACCACTACACTACTAACAGCTGATAGCGAACTGAGGCTCATTACATTACATCATGTAAAACATAACAATCGTTTAATGCCAAAGTTGGTATGTGTAGATGTGTATCATACATCATACACATCATTCGGCAACAAACCTATACGAACGAGTTTTGATGATGAGAGGAAATCACTCACCTAGTACCCAAGAATAGAGTAGTTGGGATTTAAATTATATGGAAAATAAGAGGCGAAGAACACACACAAAAAAAAAAAAAAAAAAAAAAAAAAAACACTCATTCTCTGTGGTACCGATAGATGGATGTTTCGAGAAGGTTATGTTTTTTTCCTGGAATATGCCATTTGCACTACAAGAAGCTCGTGAAGAATTGAGGCTGAATACAACAGATCCCAGCTATAAACTGTTATTTTTTTTTCAGGTGCACAACAACACGATGTTACTTTCTGATTACTTAAATAGCATACTGACCCTAAGCAGGACCCATAGACTAGAAGCCTGGTGTTCTCATTCGGCCATTGCGCGATACCAATGTTGAGCATTTCAGTTACGTTGGCGCCGTCAAAAAGTTGGACTTCCCCTATCTTCGCGGCAGCACGCCCAGGTCGGAAGACCCAGAAGTGGAGGCGGTACCTGAAAACAAGTTTAAACTTCGTTATTTTGAAATTAAACACCCAGAGGATGCCATGTCGCATACATCCTATGGAATGTACAGTTATTAATTAGATACTAACTTAGCGTACAAAGGATCGGTTCTTCCAAGGGAGGGACCAGAAGAGCCAATAAACAAAGAGAAGTGCAACTAATTGACACGATTCAAAAACTGATTTAAGACGAAATTGCCTCTAACAAATGTTGAAAAACTGACTTTTTCAGTTTCAAGATTGTAGGGGAGAGTTTG
>JAEMON010000014.1:3051995-3063389 GCA_030264115.1 Lygus lineolaris
ACTCTCCCCTATATTATCGAATCACATTTTTTTTCTCTAAATAGAATAGTACACTGACGATTTCTATTATAGATCAGCGAACTCAAGAGATGAGCTCCGACAGTGCACTCTTCTGGTAAAGGCCAAACTACTCATCAGCGAAATGTTTCCCTATTTCCCGTTTTTCCCTCTCCTGAAAAGGCATGTTGCTAAAAAAAAAAAAAAAAAAAAAAAAGATTCCTACTTCAACTTTAGTTTGAAAAACTATTAAAAAAGTAAAGCGTTTGTTGAAATTGAATGACTCAACACGTTGAATGCGGATCCCATTTTCCCCGAGTCGTCTTCAGGGGCGGCACACCATTTTTCTCTCCCAACCCTCAGGACACCCCCAGAATGGGGTTGATTACTGGTACAAGACAGTTGGAAATTAGGAACAGAACGGATTCTAGTGGTGGCTGGGATCACTAAGACGAGTATGAAATATTCCAGAACCAATCAGAGACGAGATATCAAAATCTGGTGGGGAAATACGGGAGCGCGTCCTTTATGAGTAGTTGGCTTGATCGAGCCACTCCACCCCTCAGATGCAGCTCGACCTTCCTCGATCGAGCCTTTTCGCATTGAATTGAATTGAAGTTAATGAGATGGTCAAAAGGCAGCAATATGACGGTAATGAGAAAATGGAAATGAGCAGTACTGCCAACTTAGAACACAGAAATCCCTACGGGGCTTCTGGCAGGAAGTGATAAGGTAGCTTGCTAATTTTTCGCCGCTACTGAGCACTGTTGGAGCTTATTACTTTGGTTGTAGATCTATAAACACCATGATAATCGTTGAGAAAACGGCGCATTTGAAAGAGCATCAAGTTTCCCATAAGGTAGAGTCATTACAAAACTTTTTTTGTAAAAAAAAAACACCAAAAGATGGTCCTCGAAGCGAAGCCTTCACTCGTCCTCCCATCTGATTTGCTTGGCCTGCCTTTTGAATGGTTCTATTCTATTCCAAAGGGTTTCAATCAACAAAATAAGATACCAAACCAACACTTAAATTACCTGTACAAAGTCGTTGGCGAAAAATCAGAAGATGAGTCCATGGAATAGGTATACGTGAGTAAGATCTGACCACATCTTGACGAGCCCATTAGAATGTGACTGCAAATCAACAATAATCACAATTAAATTAACTTAGTAAGTAGATGACAAGGAAGTAGATAATGAATAAGATCACAGGTAATATAAATATGATTCTAGGTACAAACAGTTAAAGGTTGAAAAAATGTGGCTTTGATAGGGATCTTAAATAAATAAATTGATTTTGTTCCTAAAGGTGTGAGGTTTTGAATGCACTCGTAGGTTTGAATGTGTTGAGTTGGGTGGATTTTTTCTTACTGAGAGTAAAGTGTTGGTTAGTCACTTCTAAACCAAGATGTTAGGACGAAAATCCAACCTCCATCCAAGGTATGTACATATGTACATAGAGCATTGTTCTCCGTGTATCAACTAGCCCTGATGATGATTTACAAAATAATCGAATAGGTGGCCTGATGAAGAGGGGCCTGTCAATTTGTTGTCTTTAATATTAAGAAGTCTTGTTTAGTTTGTTGAGGTAACTCCTCCTATACAGAGTGTCGCTGTTTCTCACCCGCCATAGGCCACATATCGTTCTTTGGATCCTGACTAACAGAAAAAGCTCTCCTGAACATTTTTCTAATAAAAAAACGCTTAGTTTTCGATAGAGATGGGTACCGATTAATAGAATTAATCGACTAATTTGTCACATAATCGATTATTTTCTAATCGAGCCCGTAGGGTCCGATTAATTGGGTAATCGATTAATTTGTAACGATTAATCAACTTTTTCCTTCACTGAAATTTAAGATTTCAAGATCGTTGTGTTTCATTTCTTTTTCTTTCATTGAGACAAATCACTTAAAATGAAAGACGGATGAATCATGACATAACGCTACTTGAGATCATCACAGGAAAGGATCCAACAAAACCCGGTAATATATTGGAAACAGATAGCGGAAACTTTCCCTACAGGGTCAAAAATTGCATTGAAATATGTGCCATGGGTGGCGACCTCTGTTCCATCAGAAAGGATTTTTTCCGAAGCTGTCCAAATCCTGAGGGAACAAAGGAACCGGCTGACCACCGACTTGGCCAACAAACTTCCGTTTGTGAAAGACATTCACCATAAAAATATTGGACCTAGTTTCAGCAATTATTTTTTTTGGTTAAGTACATACCTAATATCTTTTACTTGCATTTAAAATTTATTTTTAAATTTTAATGAATTTCTCAAGTTGAGTTCGTTGTTTTTATTGCACCTACGACCTGCCCATTTTTTCCCCAACCTTTTTGAAATAATCGATTAATCGATTATTAAGGCCCCAATTAATCGGTGAATCGATTGAACCAGATGCAATAATAGTTGATGCCATTAATCGATTAATCGTAGTTCGATACCCATCCCTAGTTTTTGAGTTTTTGAGCGATCTAAGTTTTTCGATCACTTTTTGCTCCATACGACTTTTAACAGTCGAACATTCGACAAACAACAGGAGCCACTGGTTTCTGATAGAGCTGTGGTCAGTCTCACAGGTATTTCTGTTTTCTCAAACTATTTTTGAATATTTGATTAGTTTTTCCGAATGCATTCTTTTTATAATAAGAAGATTACTTGTGAAAATGATTTGATTAGAGAGTGCGCTTCTTAATAACTTACAATAATATTGACAGTGGGTAAAACTGCGTTTGACTCACTTTCCTAAGTTGGGTATCGTATCACACAGACTGAATACAAGCCTGCTAGGGACCTTCTTGAATAGTTGGCGGGAGGGTTCATGGTTGAGGGGCACTCCTCTTACGAATTCCCCAAACAACTGCAAACAATATCAATAATTAAAAATATATAATAATATCTAAATAATAAAACATTTGAAAAGAATAGTAAATAATTGAAAACAATAAGACATAGGAAAAAAACGCAGCAAATCATCATACGGAGAGACGGAGAGTAAAGCCATTCATTCAGTCCGAAATTGATTAACTAAAGCGGGCCATTCCACCCTGATCTCTATTGTTTAATTCAACTCCTCTTGCTATCATACCATGTTTAACACAAAATGCCTAAACCACGGGAACCATATTACACCATTTCACTATCCCAGCAGACCAATAAGACCCTTGTACAAAATACTATATTTTGTACCTGATAAATTTAATAATGAAAGACAAAAGCGGACAAACCCGCATTACCAACTCTTACAAACCTATAAGAGGATACCCTTGTACAAGAATACCATTGTCGTACCAGATAAATTTAATAATGAAATGACAAAAGCGGACAAGCCCGCATAACCAACCCTTACAAATCCCTGATGAGGCAACACCTATGTTGCGAAACATGTTGGATCGATCGAATAAACGAATGTTGAACCGGGAGTGAGCCAACATGCTTCCACCCTCGACCCATGGCGGCGATATTATTTTTTTGATTTGTCAAAAAAAATGAACAATCCCGTATGTATTTCTGGTTTTCATGAAAAATTTGAAATTTCAAGACTTGAATCCAAAAATCAACATCACCACGTTATTCAGCGTGAAAACACACATTCAAATAATGTAACATACTTGACAGTTTACTACACCTAAAAAACTCAATTTCTTGTTTTTAGGGCACATTTAGGGCGTTTTTGCGCACTAAAATTTTTTAGTGAGGGGTCATTTGTTCATGAAATTTTGCGTAGAACCTAAATCTTAAATAAAAAGAGGGGGTTCTCATTTGAAAAAACGAAGTTGATGTCCATTGCGCACGTTTGCGCAATTTTGTAATTCCTAAAACTACGCAAAAAAAACTATGAACAACAGCGTTTGAATGAATTTTTTACCTTCAAAATTAGATTACAAAAAGTTCCATTCATGCAGCATGAGTTGGTGAGCGAATTTTCAAAGAATCATTTTAACCGATTTGGTGGGTGATTCTTATAGGAAATTTCACGCTGATTCCGCAATATATCATATTATATGTCCATACGTTTAAAATGGTAATTTACACAAAAAACCCTAAAAAAAAAACGTGTTTTTCAGCGATTTTTGAAACTAAATTTTCAAAATTTGACCGCTTGGAGTACTCCAAAAATTCTGGCCAACGAACTCATCCTTTCTTCTTATATTATTGACATTTTAAAAAATTTTCGGATTTTTTATCTCGATTCCTCGGTCAGATATCGTCTGGAATGACACATATGTAAACATATATATAAATATATGTTTATGCATATGAAAAAATGTTAAATTTCAGGAATCGTTTTAGAATGGTCTGAAACGGATTTCCATGGAGAAAATTTTCAAAAATTTGCATTATTCAAATTTTGAAGCCATTACAATAGCTTTCATTTTCTTCGAAAATTCGCTAATAAAGGGGGTGAGGTGAGCCTAGTAGGTGGACCACCTGTATATTATACATATTATGAAAAATTGTTAAATTTCAGGAATCGTTTTGGAATGGTCTAAAACGGATTTTCATGAAGAAAAAGTTCAAAAATTTGCATTACTAAAAATGTGAAGCTTTCATTTTCAACGAAAATTCGCTAAAAACACAAATCAAGTGGCACGGGGTTAATGAAAAGTCATTTTTTCGGGAAGTGGTGACAATAACTGTTGCTTTTTTCCCCCCTAATTGTTGCAGTAAGCAGTATCAGTGACAGTAAACTGCACCTACGGAAATTCCCAACGCTCCGATCGAGAGCATGATGGAGAGAGAAAATCATCATGTACGGCCGAGTGGAAATAAAATCATTAGCGAGACGTCGAGAATGACCTTTCCAGGTCAGGAGGAGGCAAAATCGACCTGGAACTGGCACCACTTCCCACGCTGTCTCTCAACTACTAGAATTGAATTGTTCACGTTGAAGGAGGCTTCGGTGCAGTTTTGATGATTCTAAAACTGTACTAACATTTCGAAAAATACTTGTGATTTTGGAAGAGGAAATCTTCAATTTCTCCAAATACCGAACGGTGTTTGGCAAGGTTGCTACGGAAACGGAATCCCGAAATTCCCTGACTTTTCCAGGATTTTCCAGACCGCGAAAGCGATTTTTTCCCCGACCTTTTCCTACGCTCTTCAAAAGCCTCCTCCCCAAACAACAGTAAGCCCGTAAAATCGCTGAAAATTTCACCGAAATCGGTGGAATAGTTCTACCCCGAATTTGAGCTCTGAAACGTAAAAGTCCCATGCAGCATGAGTTGACGAGCGAATTTTCAATGAATCATTTTAACCGATTTGGTGGGTGATTCTTCTAGGAAATTTCACGCTGATTCCAACTATACCACATGTTCCAATGTTTAAGATGGTAATTTACACAAAAAACCTCAAAAAACGCGTTTTTTTGCGCTTTTTGACTCTAAATTTTCAAAATTTGACCCCTTGGAGTCCTCCGAAAATTCTGGCCAACGAACTCATCTTTTCTTTTGATATTATTGACATTTTAAAATTTTTTCGCATTTTTTAGCTCGATTCCTCGGTCAGATATCGTCTGGAATGACACATAATATAAATAAATATTATATACATAGGTACATATAAAAAAGTGTTAAATTTCAGGAATCGTTTTAGAATGGTCTGAAATGGATTTCCATGAAGAAAATTTTTTGCAAACATTTGCATTACTTAAATTTTGAAGCCATATTGCGATAGCTTTATTTTCTTCGTAAATTCGCTATAAAGCAAGGGGGAAATTTTTATTTAGGAGGACTAAATTTGTTCCATTTCTTGCTCGAATACATAGCTTCTGAGGGTCCTTTGGAAGTGTGGAAGCAATTTGATTCTGTATTTATAAATGCCTGAAACAGACTTATAACTTACAGAAATGCAGATGATCAATTCTGCAGTGTGGATAAAAAGAACGAAAAATAGTAAAACGCATTTATTAAAATTTAGAAACCTTGTACCAAGGTATCCGAAGTCTCACCAAGAACTAATAAATACTTGCAGCCCGTATTTTGCTTAAAATTCCAGAAGATTTCCAATGTTCACCTGACTTTTTCAGGTTTTTCATACCCGTAGCAACCCTGTTTGGCCATGGGTAGGCATTTTCTAATTTAAGATTCAGATCGACGTCAATATCTCCAGAAAACAGAAAAGTCAAAAGTATGTCCACCAAATATGTTTTAAATAGTTCGAAAAAAGTCGTACTCGGACAGGGTGTATTTTTGCTAGATACTTCCCCGGTTCTTAATGCCAAGGGCTGTTCCCTCCTGGTCGTAAGCCTCAAAGAGGAGACTCGGCTCAATTTTCTAGTAACTAGTAAGCACTTTATGGGGCACTGAGGGTAGGAGCTTCCTTTTCAAAGGTAATAAGCGCCAACAAAAAAAAAAAAAGATAATAATAAAAAAATAATAATAATAATAAAAATTCGTTTGCTCATTTTTTAGGATGGCAGTAAACCACCTGTAGACCTTCAACAGCGTTGGGGTCCATGTCTAGGGACCACCCAAGTATTGATACTCGTTTCGATACGACGTTTTCTTGCGGTATCGATACTCAATATTATCAGAAGAAAAGTATTGATATTTCAACACTATCGGATCAAAGATATCAATAATCTCGATACTTCTTCACGTACAAAAAAGTAAAAAGGAGAGAAGTCATACATTTATTACTGCAAGGAATATACAGGGAGCCTCAGGTTTGAGTAGCGAAAATTCAGGGATCGATTCTACAACTAATTTCTAACAAAAAGTGTCTCCCAGAGTTTTTTTGTTAACACCCTATTTTCGTGAGTTTCTTCAATTTTAAGATTTTTTCGTGTTTTCGACTTTAAGTCACTAAAATGGTCATAACTCCCTTAAATAATCAGTAAAAATTGAAAATAAGGACACCGTTGGAAAGAGCGTCAAATTTCCTATAAGATAAAGTCATTTTCAAGTTATTGAAACTGTTTTCATTGAGCTCTTGGAGAGCCTAAACTTCAATTTTGTCGTATTTCACATTTCATCATGGATTTCATCAGTAGTTTTCAAGTGAACCTTTCCAATGAATTCCGTTTGCAAGAACGGAAAAAACATCTCCGTTTTATCAGCTTTCCAACGGAATTATCATTTCCAATTTTACTGTGAAAATCAGGGGAGCAAATCAGTTTGAATGCAAAAAAAACGTAGGTACCTAGGTTTTTTCGAGGAAATCGAGTGTTTGGGTGTTATACTTGATGATTTTAACTGGAGGAGTTAGGCATCGTTTTCCTAGTAACTTTTCACGCTGAATCGAATGGCGACTCTCCTGGATCAATTTGGAGCATTGGTGATAGGTATGTCTGGAAATGCACTTTTTTTCTCTAAAATCCATTTTTTATCTGTCAAAAATTTTTGAAATTAGTTGTAAAATCGATCTCTAAATTTTTGTTACTCGAACCTGAGACACCCTGTATTAATTACATATATATATGTACATTTCATCAGCTATAAATGGTTATAAAAATAGAACAGGATTATTTTTTTAAAAACGTCGTCAGGAATACTGCTGAGAAAAATCAGTTTTAGCAGATATTTCGGCGAAAATCAATTGTGCGATTGACTATATATATCGATAAGAAAACAAAAAACATCCAGTGAATACTTGAGCCAAGGGCCACTAGAGCGCTCTGAACTCCCCTCGGGCGGGCTGATGTTTTGAGATCGTTTGAGAAGTCTAGTATCACGGATATTTTCACTGCCTGGGTATGTGGTGGAAATATTTTTTGTGTAGAACCATTTCCAAGGGAAATATTGGGTGATATCGGTTAAGAAGTTTCGATACTTCCGATAATATCGGATGCCAAGTAGCGATAGAAATATCGGTGGTGTCGGGAAAAAAGTATTACCCCGATATATTGGCAATATCGCAACGTCTCTATCCATGTCTTTCACTCTTTTGGTGGGAATTCACTATTCTTCAACCAACTTCTACTTGTAGGAGGCAATCTTACCAAATAGGTATTCATCAATTTGCATACGCCGTAAGAGAACTTAATAACTCTCCCCTCCCCCAAAAACTACCTCATTTCGATATTTCAGTTTACCCCTTTCTACCTTTTTTTTTCAATGATTGATACCCCTTTCTCCCTCTTTTTGTTGGATGGCGTTTGGCAACACTGCTGCGGATGCCTAAACGTGAACTACAGTTACATCCTTATTATCACGATAGGATGGCGAAACAATAAAATAAAAAATATTTGGTCTACCTTTAGTTCCAACTAGCAGGGATTTACTTGTAGGTTTTTTGGTTTATTTATTTACTGAGCTGATCTGATAGGCTGAACAACCACGCAATATCCACTCTTCCAGACTTGTGACACGGCTCCTTCTTGATTAACTTAATTCAACCTATAGTCAAGAAGGCTAAGGGTGCTTTGTGTATAACTGGACTTATATTATTCGATCTCTATAGGTAGGTACGAAAATTTCGAAAGAAGAATAAATTGAGAGAAAAAAAATTAGGGTAATTTTTCAGTTATGTTCAGTTTTCTTTCCACCCACGGAAAATTGAGAAATTCTAGAAGATCATAATAGTTCAATTTGATGGATTCTACGTAAAAGGTAGGTTATTAAATATTAGACTTTCAGTTCCATCCATAAAAATATTGATGATCTACGTAAAAGAACCTTGAAAGGTAAAACTTCAAATTTCGAAGGGATGTAGAAATAACAATGTTTCCCAGATCCCAGCTGGAACCCTGGGCCTTCTTGACTAAAGGTTCCATAGGAAGGAGCCGTGTCACAAGTCCGGAAGAGTGTGGATATCGCGTGGTCGTTCTGCCTATCTGATAAGCTCAGTAAATAAATAACCCACAAAACCCCCAAATTAGTCCATACTATGTTATAAGTGTGTTAGGAAGATTTACCACCCAACTTGGCAGACTTTTCTATAATACATTTACATATATAATACATTATATAATAGTTTTTATAATAACATTTATAATTTTCTTATATAGGTAGGTACATATACAGGGTGGTCCCAAACGTAACGGACTTACTTTGAGGTCTTATAGGAAATTTAACGCTCTTTCCAACGATGTACTCAGATTTGGGTTTACTCTTCATGTTAAGGGAGTTGTGGCCTTTTCAGTGACCAAAGGTCGAAACCACGAAAAAAATCTTAAATGTGAAAAAACTCGGGTTTTTAGTGGTTTAGGAAAAAAATGCTAGGAGACACTTTTTGTTGGAAATCACCTGTAGAACACGTGGGAGAAGTTTTTCGGATCATAACTGATACACCCTGTATATTATAAGCCTTGGGAATTGCTCATATTCGCTCCCAAGTTTCTACCAACACAGATTGTTCAGATAATAACACGACTGTTAATATTACCTAGTTTTGTTGGTTATCGTTGGACTGAATGATAATTGTGTTGGAATCCCTGCTAAAATGTAAATCGAATTTTCCATAGGTACCCACCTACATGAAATAATGAGCATTTAGGTAACTCCCAACAAAAGATAAGATAAGCAATGGAAATTAGGTAAGAAAAAATAATTCTCCCGAGAAGTTTGACAGATGATTGGTAGGTAGTAAGGCGTAGAGCAGACCAAACCCAAATCCGTAGTTTACCAACAATAACAAAAAATAGGGGCCTTAATTTATCACTTGAATGAGTTTGTCCAGATGAAATAAATAATAATCAACAAAAAAAAAAAAAAAATCGAAAAAATCAACAAATCGAAATCATAAATTATTATTCAAATCGAAGGTTTATTGAAAATAGTGAACTAAAATGAACAAGAGCTCCTTTGTAGTGATAAGTAAGATAAGCTCTCTTTGAAATATTATAACATTCCCTCTCTAATCTTGAGGTGATAGATATAAAAGAATTTTCATCGTTAGGTGCCATAAAAAAGAAAATATCGACAAGTACTCAGTGGTATTATTCAGGATACTGAAAGGAATGGTTAGGTTCAAGAAATGAGATCGACGATACGGAGCTATCTATCAAGTTCCAATTTTTACGATCCTCAGTTTAAGATGGGTTTTAATCAAAATTAGTGGACTGTGCAAAAAAGTAGGCTGTGAGGAATGAATGAAATTGTGTTTTCAGAGTGGACTTCATCGAAGAAAAACTTGAACGTAGGAAAGTTGGAAAGGGGGGTTTCGTTTGCACTCTTTTTTGACTCATTTATGACGTTCTCAAGAAAGGTGCAGTTCTGATAATTGATAAATTATCAAGAATAGAGGGGGATGTAGGATTGACGAGAAGTATTCAGTTTAAATACGACGAATATCAGAGAACATTCATATTTATTCATAGTATTTGACATCGGAGTGTAGCCACTAACCTGACGGTTGTAGAGTTTTTGCAAGAGATTTCCAGGGTATTTCCTCAAGGACATATCAAGAAAGTGCCCACTTCAATTTTCCATCTTCCCCGCGTCCCGGAATCACAATTTCGAACGGGATTCGAGAGCGGAGAACATTTTTTGTTGTTGAAATTTATAAAATTTCGATCGAAATTTGAACGGTAGAAACGGAGATACAAATTACAAGCCGAGATTATCGGCACTGCAAAATGGCGTCGTGCAGTGGTGGGGGTGAGGCCAGTGTTGCCAAGTAGCTTCTTCTTCTTCTTCCAGTTTAGCTGTTCTGGCCGAAGGCATGCCGGACATAAGTGGTGTTGTTTCGTGAGTTTGATGATGATGGTTAATGTTGAAAGAAAGAAACTTTATTGGCAAAGAAAGAAACTGTTATTGGCAAATATTTACATCACAAGTAAGCCTCATGGGCCCATAAAATTTGTGTTATAATAATAAACTTGAAACAGCGCTTGCTTCCTAACATTGAGAAAATAACTATAACAATATTAGGTAATTAAAGAAAAAATTAGTCTACAATGAGAGGCCACATTCTAGGATAAATTCATAAACTCTTCTAATAATTACGGCTACAACCACTGAAAAGCAGCGTCACAAAAACCATGGATATTTCCCTATAAATTTTAACAGGATGCAGGGAATTGGGGGAATTTGCAGTCGGATTGCTAGTAGCCTCTGAGCTCCCACAATTTATTGTAAATTTTCACGAACGCGTTGGCGGGAAAAGATGGGCTGACGTCATTTCCCAGCCAACAGGATTGCGAATCCTATGAACTACGTGGGATTTTGTCAGTAAATAAAGAATTTAAACCATGAGAAAATCTATCTGAAAGTCCTTCACACAGAGAGGTCAGAGGGCTGTAGAAAGAACGAAACGGATTCATTATGATGTTTAATATAAATGTTGAATAATGGCACAACACAAGGAAAGAGTACTTCAATCGGTTACATTTCAATTATAAAGTTAGCGAATATTATCTTCGAGTTTGATATATCCGAGCTTGAGACACGAAAATATAACTGAGGGAGCACTTGTATGAATGAGAGGAAAAAGATTAAAATTGCTCAC
>JAEMON010000014.1:3065531-3091639 GCA_030264115.1 Lygus lineolaris
TTCGCTAAAATGAAACTTAAAAACCAAATTCCGTATAGCTTCACCGAAAAATCCTTAAAATTAAAAAATTATTCAGGTAGGTATTTCAAAGTATTTCAGCTCATGTATCAAACTAATGCTTTCAAAAATTAGGTAAATACTAAAATCGGAAGAAAAAGGAACTCGAACGCAACAACACATTAATTTATAAATATCAATTTTCTTTATTTTTTATCGTCTTTGTAAGTTTTGTGTTTAGTTTACAAGATAAAGCATAGTTGGAAATAACTTAAAAATATAATATAGTATAAATTTGTATAACCATTATCACTAAATAGTAAATGCTATTATTATAGGTAAAAATTAGTTGAACATTTGAGGTTACGATGGAGGGAGAAAACGCAGCTTTACGACTCTATATAATTATTTTCATCTTCAACGAACATAATAAAAATACGAATTTGAAGTAAAATCGAATAATATTGTACATTCCAAGGTAATATTGTTTTTCCCAGTTTTATAATAAAAGGAGTTGTATTGAGCCAAAGGTTAGAAATTGTTTCGCAAATCAAACTCAATTATCAAATTCTTGATTATTATTCAATTGTAAGGCGAAAACAATTCTACGAACACCATTCAACATTCTAAACGTGAAAGAAAGTACCGAAAAATAACCAATAATCAAGCATCTTTATAAAATACAATTTTTAGTAGCAGAAGTTTATCTCGTATAAAAAACAGCAAATTAGAACAAAGCATAAATTAAATTTCAAAATAAAACAATGTACAGAGAAAGATAATGTCGGTTTATTTCCTGTAAAGAAAACGAATTACCTCCCAGATTTCTTGAAGAAATCGATAAAAACAATAAAATTCGAAAAATAGTAAAAATAACGGTTATAAAGAAAAATCTGTACAATCTGTTCAATTTCTGCACTGTTTTCCGTTATCACTAGTAACCTTAAGACCGCCAGTTCTGATAGAATGTACAACGAAAAGGGAAAAGGAAAATTGCATTTCCCATGTACAAAAAAAGGAAAGAATATAAAAGAGAGGATACGGTCTGTATGACGCGTTGATCAGTGAGCGATCAACACAAATATTTTGTACACAGACTGTACCTAGTCTTCAGAGTTTACTGTGGAGATGTGATGTAACAATGTCTCGTTCTTGATGTTGAAACACACTGAAGGAATTTTGGAAAGTCGAGAAATTATTAGAGCATGGATCTAGAAGGAAATGGACTACCGTATACAGAGGGAAGGTGTAACGGAGGTCGAGGAGGGGCTGGGGGGCGTGGCCTTAGCAGCTGGTTGAGGGACAGGGGGCGTGACCTTAGCAGCTGGTTGAGGGACAGGGGGCGTGGCCTTAGTAGCTGGTTGAGGGACAGGGGGCGTGGCCTTAGCAGTGAGGGGACAGGGGGGAGTGGCCTTAGCAGTTGGTTGAGGGGGGGGGGGGGGGGGGGGGGGGGGGGCCTTCATATGAATGAGCAGTAAGAGGATGGTCCCCCCCTCCAAACCTACAATAGTCAGAGGGTATGAATGAAAGGTCAGGTCACGCCCCCTTTTCCCATTTTTTTTCTCTCTTGACTTCTGAATTCCAGCCACATTTTCACTCGGCGGATACCCCGTCCATTTCCTTCTAGGTCCATGTTAGAGAGAAATGGATAAGAAACAAATAAATATACTCGAGTTTCCCTCATTAAAACTCTACTTGAACACGCATTTTGATGAACGCCCGTTTTTTTTTTTTCGACTAGGGGTGAGAACGAGACATCATTACACCACTTCTGAGACTCGGAGAAGCAGTTTACACTAAAAACCGAAAGTGCCCGCCATAATCGTAAATAACCAAAAAGGTTGAGGAACGTGAGAAGAAGGTTCTGCGCCGATCTGTTTCCTGATCGAATTATAAGGAAAAAAACCGCATCAACGACTGAAATCGGTGGAAGAGTATAAATTGATATGATTTGAATTAAAGATGTGAACCAAGACATTATACAATCGAAATCCACCAATTCAGTGAAAAACTCTGATTAAAGCGTACAAAAACTACAATCAATAAGTATATTTTTGCTGCATGATTTTGTAAACCCAAGTAGATACCTATGACTAAAAATTAATTCAACGAACGTTTCATCGAATAAAGAAAGTACAAATTTATGAATTCACCTGCCATCTTACGTCGATGCATTTTGGTGAAAATTATTTCCAGAAAATCTGGGGAAATTGAATAAACTTTCAACTAAATGTGGAAACAGTTATGTAATCATAATCGTAATTTTCTCTCAATAGGAAGGGTTTGAGTACAAAATGTTAGTGTGGAAATCGGAAGACCTCTTCAAATTCTAACCATGCTCCATGGTAGATTACAAAATTTCATTACGCTTGTTGGGTGTGTTTCCGAATGTACAAAAACAATTTTTTCCCCGTTCTTGTTATTATACCACTTTTAAAAATTAATCACTTCAGTCTTATGTAAAGAGGTCTCCCAATTGAAATATAATCATACTACCTTTTTTTAAATATAACAACGCTAATACTTTGTGTTACGTTTCATATTATATTAATAGCATACCCTTTTGTTCAATGATTTTTTTTTTATACGATTAAAAATTATTGTTTGGTAGAGTGATTGGTTGATGTTTTTTTAAAGTCGATTAGATACATTAGGAAGGTATGTAGTTAACGCATTAATTATCTTCTCATAAAAGCCAATTTTGAAAAAAGCTTTTTTCTCATTGGTGGTGCAGGGATCCCAATAAAATGGTTCAAGGTATTGGTAATATACCGTTGAGGTAATATAGAATTATAGTTTTTCCATCAATTTTTTGTTTACCCCCGTATCAGTAGTTTCTTTTAACTAATTTAAAGATGTAGGTACATTTTAAAAATGATGTTTGCGGCACGATTCTGGAGATTCAGCCTGGAAAGATAAATTTGAAATGTAGGTTGATTGTGATACATTTAGAAAATACAGTCAAGGTGAATAAGAAATTAGGAATATTTTTCTGTGTATCAGTAGAATACCCAGAAATTAAATACCGACAAGAATGATATGACGAATAACCCCAAGAAAAGTTACGTGGTTGGTTGTTGTACGGCGAAACCATTTTCCTTTTTGGAAAACAATAATTGGGAGTCTATGCGATAGTTTTTGTTTTCGAAACATGTTTCTATGGCACTCCGCTACTTTCTTCAGATTTTTCATTGGGTAGGTAGTTCCAATCTGTCTTATGTAGTTAGTTAAATCTAGGCATTCATGAGGATCCACTTCAAGTTCTTGCTCCTAATTCAGGTCGCTAATTTTCTAATTATTTTTTCTCAGTGGATAAATGCAACTTTTCCAACTAACAGTAACACTTAAATAGAATCAGAAGTTACTATGTTGATATTTATTGACATTTTTTAAATATATCCCACAAGAGCAAAATGATGAAAAAAAAACCTGGAACTGCCACAAACAGCATAGTTGGAAGAATATTATGCTGATAGCGTTTACCTAATGAATAATATTGAGTTTTGATTGGAGGCAACCATACCAAAAAGCAGTTTTCAACACGGTAACCCTTTACATACATGACGAAAGGTAGAAAAATGATGAAGCCAATAATAATGATAGTGTCCTGGCCTGGTGAAGTGGAGTCCCTAGATTAAGGGGCGGTTACATACTAATTACATTAGTTACGGCTACATACTAATCTTGTACTAATTACATTAGCTAACTACATAAGACAGATTGTAACTGTCCAATGAAAAATCCACCAACGTCACTAGGCTGAAGAAAGTGGCGGAGCAGCGCAGAAACATGTTCCGAAAATAAAAACTATCGCACAGACTCCCAATTGTTGCTTTCAAAAAAAGTTGGGTGAAACACAGTTGTAAATCCTCCACCCTCAAAAGTAGGGATTTCAAAAATTTGGGAGCATCGATGTATCAATGTTTTAATTCAATAATCGACAGGCAAAATTGGTGGTGATACAAAATTGGATCCCAAACATCGATATATCGTTGCCATCCATATTGATGAATAATGCCGACCTTATCCTTGAAAATAAATGATTGGTACAGCATTAACCAGTTGTAATTAGTCAGGTTTAGTAACGGTTTCAGCTTAATTTCGTTGTTTTGCTCGTGGTTGCTTTCGCACTTTTTGCTTAGAAAAAGTGCTTTTCGAGACACGCAAGATAAGTAAGTTTCGTATCGTGGACTGTCATATCGTATCGCAGCAGCATATGCGCAACCAGTTTCGTATCGAGATCCGACGTCGTATCTCTTACAGAAACTTCGTAAAGTTCGTAAAGATAAGACACTTCAGATACTACGGAAAGTTCGTATCAGTTGCGTCGTATCGCAGAATTACCTTCCACATAGATAACAAAGCACATTTCTTTCAAGCTGATGCTCAGCATACACTCGTAAAATAATGTTGATGTCTTCGGCAGACAATGAACCGAGATTGAATGAATTCAAGTATTCGTGCATGATGAAAACTGTCACTTTACGATACGGAAGAATATTGGGATACGAACTTTGACACGGTTACCTTCCACTGTGCTTGTCCAAGCCACTACTATACAAAAATTAGATGCGAATCTTCGTATGGGATCTCTTAGGAACTCTCTAATTCTGAATGAAATCTATGTATAACCGATAACTCGTTGTTTTGAAACATTGGCGGCGAACCATCTAAGGCACAAATGCGTCGATTTTCTTTCAATAGAACACGTATTGACTGTATCGTACCGATCTTTGCTCAAAACTCCCTTTTCTAACTCAAATTGAGGTCATGGATGTACGTGAACTATCATACATTTGCGGTGCTCAGCTAAACTCGCTGCATACTTTCATTTCTTCAAAATTAATTGATGCGGCAGTGGTTTCTAACACTTAGTTTCCTCCCCGCTCAGTGAAACTAACCTCAGGTTGAAGCAAAACTTGTTGTTTCCACACGTTCCAGACCGTTGCAAAACTCTCTTCCTCCAAAAGAAGATGAGGTTCAGCAAAACTTGCTTCTTCCAGTCATTTTTTAATTTGCCCAGTCTCTCTATACCTAGTTTTTCGCAGTACAATTATTAGGCTAGGAAGTAGAATAAACGTGAATTACCTTGTGCTCGACTGGTTCAAGTCCAATATATATATTTCCATACTTCGAGCTGCTGAAGAATTTACAAGATAGTGCACCTGCAAAAAACAATATATTTAAATTAATAATGTAGTATAAATATGGACGAGTCCTGCTAAGGCCACTCATCAACTATGTATCTCGCCTGTTCACGGATATATAGGAAGCAGCTGGTGCATGTTTTGGCAGTAGACTATTCCAACTTTTGATAGGTAATGCACACCCAGTCAACAAGTCAGAAGGACCAAGAAGAACTGAATCCTCAACAGGATACGAGGTAATCGGATAGAAGTAGAAAATATGTTTGGAAAAAATAATATTAGATCGTCTTTTCTGCCAGACGCGTTCTTTCCATCTGCGAACAGTAGTTAGTCCTAATCACACAATCAGCTGATGCGATTTGGAGAAACTAGGGCTATTTAGGAACTATTTTTCTAAAAAATCGATTTTTAAAGTCCGATTTTTAGTATGAATCGATTTTCAAAATCCGATTTTGGAAAAAAAGCATTAATCGATTTCCAACTTTTGATTTAGGAAAAAAATACAACAAGAAAAAGTATAAAGAGGACTACGAAATGTGAAACAGCAACACCACAATTTTTCTCTCGCTTTTTCCAAGTTTTTTCTCACAACCGGGAAGTAGAAGGAGAAGAAGAAGAAGGTTTTTGTGTTTCGTTTGTTGGACTCCTTCCTCCTTGTTTGATTTAGAAGTGTGTTTTTTTTTATTTTATTTACATTAAAACTAGTTATCAATGCAAGGAAAATTAGTTTTTATCACGCCTAAAAAAACATTAAATTTTATTGCGTGATACATATTAATTTTCCTACTTATTTGAGTCCCTTTGTAAAAGGTGATTCCGAACTGACAGCATCATTTAAAGATGACAATTGATAGATATGTATGATATATATCTATTTCTGTTCCCTTAAAAACCGAAACTATCCTGATGTGTTTTCCTAGATTTTTTTTAACGTTTTTTCTTGAAAATTGATTTTTGGATCCAATTCTGAATCGATTCAAAAAATCGATTTCTTTTTAACGATTTCCATCCCTAGGAGAAATCCATTTGAACGTGTTCGCGCTCATGCATAAATTAATACTACTGATGAAATTAGTAGGGGACCGTGGTCCAAGGCGAGTATGTAGATCATTGACGCGGAGAATGCCAACAGACGGGGCTTGATGCAATTGGAAGCTCAATATTAGGTATTACGGAAGAACTCCTCTTTATACTAGAATATAAATATGTACTTAGTTATAATATGGCAGTACACTTACTTCCTTTTCTTCACGGGCTCTGGGGGTTCTAGGGCAGCGAGAATGGCTTCGTCAAACACGTTCTTCAGCCCTTTCTGAAATCATGAGCCAAATATATGAACCGATCAATTCAAGCTCAAGAACATTTTCAACAAAGTTAGTGAGGACTAAAGTGGTCATCACTTACTGAGATCAAAAAGACACCATCACACGAATAATACCCTTTAAATTATTAGGTATTAATGAAGAATGAATGAATTTTGAAAGTTGAAAAAAAAAAAAAAAATTTCAACTAATTCAAAACACCAACGGAGCTATCCGATGAATTCCTAAACCCAAAAGTTTTTGTGAACTTAAGTGAAGTGTATTACAAGACATTTCAAGGCAGTTGATTTTTTACAGGCAATTGCTTGTCATTTCAAATTTTCATCAGAGAGATAGAAGATGAGGTAGAGCTCCGACCATAGAGTTCTTACTTATCATGGAATCCCAATAATTCCAACCATTGATATTTTCTTGATTCACATATTTACCAGCCTGACCATAGGATGGCCTTTCTAGGGCTAAATCCCTATTTACCAGTCAAAATTGTGTGCTGGATAGTGTAACAGTACCCATCAGAACTCCCTTTACTTGCCAGAACTTCTACCCTTGATATTCCACTATAAACTTCAGCAAAAACTGTGCTTCCTCATCCGACACCCATCACCTAGCAGCAGGTGATATGTCTTGTTAATTAAACGTAGGTATCTATTTGCTGTAAATTGACATTCGTTGCCAATGAAGGCGAATTGAAGAAATTTCAAGAGTTCCACGATAGTCATGTTACGATTCTGAACTCGTTGACCAATTTACAAAATACTCTACTACTAGAATAAATAATAAGACGTTTCAGCCTCTTGAGCCTGGAACAGGAACGTAGGTATTTCTATCGTTAATCCTTCCTTATGGACAGTAATGACTAATGACACTAGAGAGTTCCTAGTAGATCCGATTGCTTGGAAACAGCGTTGTGTTGTATAAAAGGACACTACTAGCTATTAGGCCATACATACAATCCGGTTTACCGGCTCTGATCAATCGTATTGTAGTATCGTATCTAATGTAACCTGCTATCCGGGTAACAGTTTCGTTTTCCTGTGCCTGAAAGAGATAACCTTATGCCTGTTAAGTCGAAGTCGAGGTACTTAAACGAGTGTCACAACCACGACCACGGAGAAGAACATCTGTTTCGCCAGAGACAACAAACAACTTGGCGTCAGGGAAGGAGAGGACTCTTTTGTGTGTAGTGGAGAGTGATCTAGTAGATGGGAGAAACGCTTTTCTTCCAAAGAAGATTCAAGAATCCTACCAAGAGTATGTATTCTTTCCCTGTCACTACAAGATACAATTCATGTTTAACGTCACTTCAAGATACTACAGTAAATTGTTGCTATCTGTGGTATCTTGTCAGATAGGGTTAGCATTCGCAATGGCTCGCCCTAGACAACCGTGGTTTTGCATCTTGGATCAGTTGTTATCAAAAACTACTAGGAACTCTCTACTAACAACGTTTATACGCCTTCATTAGCAGCAATAAACAATAAGAACGGCCTTTGAAAAGATCGAAGAAACATAGAAGGATTCCCTATCTCTACGCTCAGAACCTGAAGATGCAAGTGACCTTTGATAGTTTTGAGTTTTCAACTACTAAGAGAATAATAGTGGACCTACCTGCGTTAAAGCAGAACATTCGACGTATTTTACGGCTTTGAGCTCCTTGGCTAGTTTTTCCCCTTGTTCGAACGTGATGGGTTTCTGTTTATTCTTGGCCAGCTTTTCGACTGTACCTCCGTCGTCCCGCAGATCGATTTGCGTTCCGACGAGGAGGAACGGGGTTTTTTGACAATGGTGAGTGATCTCGGGCACCCACTGGAATAATATGGTCAAAATTGAATTAAAAATCAAAACATCAGAAATATATATCGTATTTATAGCGAGCTGTTTATATGGTTCAACATTTTGTAGAATAGATCCAGTTACCCATTCAAAGAGTCGACTTTATGATTTGTCTGATTGGCAGGGGAGTTCCTTTCTAAACAACGGGGAACATGCATGGGTCTGAAATTTTCTCTTTGGTTGCCTATTTCTTGTTATTTGGGGATGGAAAACAAGATTAGGAGCATTTCGTCGGGTTAGAAGTAAAAGTGAACAAGTGCATTTTGACGATTTTACAGGAGCAAAGTTTTAGACGATTTGGAACGTCAACTGTGGCCATAATACTGGATTTTTCTTGAACTTTTTCTTTTAATAAAACTTCTCTGACAACCCAGGTTCAATTATTCAGAGGATTGGGCGTCAATAACTAAGCTGAACTCGCAATTTCGTTGAATTAAGTACATACTAAAAGAGCATTTGTTCATTTTTACCTGAAAAACTCTCACTACTTGTTCACATACTTTAAATTCTTCAAATAGATTAATATTGGATCATAATCGATCTATTTCCCCCGCTAAAGTGAGATTATTCCCATTCTGATGTCACCGAACTGAGATATCGTGGCAAGTCGTGGTTTTCACCCTCTCATGGGTTCGATAATTTTTTCCTGAACGATGAAGGCCAGCCGTTGTACTTATTCATTATTTTATTTAAAAAGTTTAAAATTAATTAAAGTCGGGTAACGCAAGGAGGTTTCGCTGAATAATTCAAACAAAAGATGAACTGTTAGTACCTATGAGTTTAAGTGATTCTTCAAATCCAAAACGAGATGGAGTGTAGAGCTGAAAGAACAGTAATTATTATTTCAAGTCTTTGGCTAACTTGGGGGTCCAGAGTAGATCAGGCGGTGGTGTACCTGACTTCTCTAGGCTGTGATTGAAGGCCAATCCAGACCAATACCTAGGGCAGTGAAGCAATAGGTACAGCGATAGATTCTGGAATCTGATCTCGGAAGTCAACTTTGAACGGCTGGGAGGAATCAATGAGCTGATCACTTGTCACATCCGTACAGGTTCATACCTGCAGCCGATCGACAGGCCCTGGTTCCTCGTGTATGTGTTCGCGCCATGTTTTTTTTTCTCTTAGTTGAATGTCGATCCTTCCAGTGCATCAACGCGATGCTGCTGTTATTTGCACTTGGATCTAACATGCTGAGAGTAACAAATAGTTGCAAGCTAGATTTGAACCTTTAAGCTGGGTTCACATTGAGGTGCAACACCGTACTTATGTCCCCCAAACCGCAACGGCAAACTGAAGCAACAAAACGAAATAGTTAAGGACCCCCAATCAGATTGAATTACGGTTTTACGGCGTTGCAGGCTTCAGTACAGCGTTGCGGCTTCATGTGAACCCAGCTATACACCTCAAGGGTTGTTAAGCGCCCTCGCTATCTGAGCCATAAAACCTAGGTTAGCTGACCTCCCAGGCATTCCACGGTTTAGAAGAGGGGAACCATCTGAAATAGGTAACCCCTGACAACCATATTGGGTGGCAAGTCGCAACGTGCCAACTACTGCAGCAATTTCTTGATTTTAGAATGGCCAACTAATCAGAATGCCTCTCACAGTTTTGAGCTCACCTTTCATTTATGACTGAACACATGACAAATCCTGTGGCCAAAGGATGTAATCCTATACTACCCCAGCAATGAGGCTCTGAAGTAGGATGAAACAGCTGGCATTTAGCCTTAGATTCAGCGAGATTTTCAAATTTTCTAACTTCCCAAATCATATTACGAGGTCACAGTATCACCGTAGTTTGACACTGACTAACTGTACAAAAGCTCACCTTTTCCTTGACATTCTCAAACGATGATGGCGACACGACGGAGAAACACACTAAAAATACGTCTGTTTGAGGGTAACTCAGAGGTCTTAATCTGTCGTAATCTTCCTGACCTACGGGAAAACAAAACATAAAACCATGTAAGTACTTTACACAGACCCCGGTTAAATACACCTTGAAATTGCTGACAGGACTTACAGATAAAGATTCCTCAAAATTCAATAATAATAACCAAGATGACTTCCTGCACCTTCCTAACTTCCTCCTTTTTATAAAATTGGGGGATTTTCGGAATGACCATTCCTAAAATTCGTTAAACATCAACAAAATACCTGAGAGCTGGCCCGTCAGATTTGATGCAGAATTCATTTTTTCAACGTTTATTTTTGAGTGGTTTATTATAGATTTGACCATTTTTTCCACGTTTTTTGTGTGTCAGAAATGCATTGCCAACTATAATGATATAATCTGAGGTAACATGATCAGACGAAGGTAAAATAATTAATGTACCAGCAGTATCGAAGAGGCCCAGAGTGTAAGGTTCTCCCCCGATCATAACCGTGACGGCATAGTTGTCGAAGACCTGCGAGAAAAAACAAGAATCCATTCGTTGAAATAGAGTAAAATGATGTTTACAGGGATGTGACTGAATGATGGGTATGACTATTACGTGGTTTGATTGATGAGAAGTGATAGGGGCGGGGTTAGTATTTTTAAATCGAATCCCTCCTAAGTATATAAGGTTTCAGGATACGTAGGAAAATGTATGAAAACGATGAGAAGAAAGGTCTTACGGTGGGCACGTATTCCGAAGGGAACTTGTTGGTCGTGTAGCTGATGAGGAGGCAAGTTTTACCGACCGCACCATCACCGACTACCACGCATTTGATGGTCTGCATCTTACTGCAACAGAATATCCAGGAAATGACAAAATAAGAAAATTTGGTGCAGCATCTTTCATACCACAATCTAGTTCATAACTACAAGATAACCATCATATATCCCTGAAGGGGACCAGTTCTGAGTTCTGCTACAAAAAACACACATCGGAAGGATTGAGATCGAAAAAATTAAAAAATTAATGATACTCGCGTAGCAGTTCACTATTATTTGTTCTTCAAGTAGATCAGGAGATGAGTTTGTTCCATAACTAGACACTTTCTGGTTGCTCATTGAGAGCAAGATTAAGGCAAAATGTCCCTCATTTTAGTGAGAAATGTTTTAGATGGTTGTACTATCTATGGCAAAATTAATTTCCGTTTTTCTCTGGAACGGGAGGACCGATTTTCGTCTTCTACCTGCAAATAGAGAAAAAAGGGCGTCTATTGTAATTCGTATTTCGAATAGGCCGATCGATCTATTAATCCGATTTTGAACCTGGAAATTGATTTGGATTCTGCTAGCAAAACTCTATGTCGTGGATACCTGACATTTCAAAAAATGTTCATATTTGAGCAAAAAATATTTGCACACCATGGAAGAAAAAAAAAAAAAAAATCGAAACTGAATGTACAAACCTAATTTCGGTAATAGGATTCACAGAAAGCTTTGCAGAATGATAAACGATCTACTCGTTCCAGATAAAAACGGAAATTAATTTTCGTTCATTTGGAAGCGCGACGTGGTGGCATCTTTTGGAACTAAACATTTCGCCTTAGTAGACAAGAAGGTAAGAGTCACGAGGTTCGCAGTTGGGGAAAACCCAGAGCGCCTGACGTCATCCAATACCCTCACTCGGTAATTTTGCCCTTTCTGTCAGTTAAGTCTCTGAGATTCTCTCAAATTCTCACTCCAGGCATTCTAGGATTCTCAGAGGAAAGTTTTGCTACAATTTTGATTCTCCAACCCTTTTTTTGGGTCGCTGAACACAAATTTGAAGTTTACGGCCAAAAAATTTGACCGGAACTTCGTTTTTTTTCAGAACTTTTAGCCCAAATGTAGGCACTTTATTCAGTTGTTGGCCCATATCTCAGAAAGAAAGCGTTTTTTCGACAAGATCACTTACAAAATTAAAGTATACCAAATTTTATACGTTTTCTATATTATGACGGTTTTGTACGATCAACCATCTAATTCTGGGCAATTATCGACTTCGGAAATGTCAACATTAATTTCGTATTCATCCTTTATGGGGTTTTTTTTTTCGCTGAACACGAATCTGAGGGTTTCTGATGACATGATTGAATTGATTGCAGAATAGATACCTAGTCTACAGACTCAGAAAGAAAGACTCTCCTGAAGCTGCTCTGTGTGGCAATTTTCTAACGAAGTTTCTACCAACGTCTTCGAAGAAAAATTGGCTGCTAACCCTTTCCCGAAGATGGCTCATGAAACCCAACCAAGACTTTATGAAGGATGTGAAGGAGATGGAAAATGTATTTAATCGATTCCACGGACGCTCGATCAACAAAAAAGAAGTCTTCATGACTTGGAAGGACGAAATTAAGGAGAAACTCCCTCACACGAACGACTTTGTTGTTTTGTGTTTCGTGAGAACCCGAACTTTTATAAGAATCAAAAATGTAAACCAGCTAACACGACAGAACGAAAATTCAAAAAAAAAAAAAAAAAAAAAAAAAAACGTTCCGCCTCCAAGAGCTGTCAAGCTAACAAAAAACAAAACTGAAAAGGATTGTGAGTAGAAAAATAATTTTGTAGTCCACCCTTCTAGTTTATTAGGTAAAACACCACATTTGTGTTTGTTTGGTATATTCTACGTGATTAGACTTTTATAAGATATTTATAAGATCCCTCCCGGTTCTGGAGTCACATTACATTCAATAAAGCATTTTTATTGTAATGCCTATTTTTCTTCTTAACGATTTTCCTAAACCTTCCTTATTTATTTATTATTTTCCACTCGTATGTGCCTAATTCATGGGCACTGAACCGAATTAGACATTTATTTAGGCACTGATGTGACATTTATTATACCCTATAGACTCTTATTAGATTGTACAGATTCAAAGCTAATGAGGAACAAGGTAGCTAAGTAGGTATAGAGAATGGAGGTTTGCCAGTCTGAGGGTATCGAGTGACGTCATTCCCCCAGGCGCCTCTGCTCGTGAGCCCCAGTCTAGCATCCGTGATTGACAGTCTGTACCTACTAGTACCTCGTTAGAAGTTATCGTGGCAATTTGAAAGATGTTACATTTTCCAAAGGTTATTTCCAGTTGCCCAGTAGTCGTCTATTTTCGGAAATGTTCTAATTTAAGTAAGGAAGAGCCGAGCGAAATCGATTCGACACGAGAGGAAAAACGTCGCATCTCACGTCAAAATGTCTTAAGTTGAGGATGATCCTTCTAGAAACAGCATAGCTAACGTGATGTGCCATATATATTATACTCGAATTTACACGAATTCATAGCGTTTGCAAAAATCAAGTGATATTTGTAAGAATATTTAATAATAATAATAGCTAGCTCTATTCCGCCATCACGCACTAGTAATTTGCAACTAGTAGAGCAATCGTCGACAAACTGTAGACTAGATACAAAAACATATGGTGCAAGGCTTCACACTACTTTCCTCACTCGTAGAAACCCGAAAAATGGCAATTTTTGTAAGTTTTGATGCTGATTTCGTTCCCCTGGATATTTTCTAGGAGATGAGGAGTATTGGAAGTTGTTTTTAATCGTGATGAAAGAGTGATCCGAGTGAATTTCATGAAAAACCTTGGCAACGTTTTGGAGAATAAGCTCAAAAATTTGCTAAAAACGACCTTTTTCTACCTATTTTGCGTAGTTTCTCCCTCAATAATTCACCCGGAGGGCTGAAATTCTTGCTGGTTCATCTTCATACATGTACAAACCTACAATCAACCCTGTCCAGAACCAAGCACCTTCTGCTAACCAAGGATTGCTCAACAAAGTCCAAATCCAAGCTCCTTCAGCAGACCAAGGATTGTTGGCGTATGAAGGCTCCACTCATGGCATAATATGATGGGAAAATGCCCAGGGAAGAATACTTGGCACAAGTTGAATTCATAGCAGAAACCAATGGATGGACTGGAGAAAGGTCAGGTGAGCGTTTAAAATCGCTGAATGCAGGTGAATCGTTGGAAACAGGCCGACTTTGTGTAGACATCGTCCTCTCTAGAGTAGATGAGCGCGGTTAGGTGGTATAACACTTCCAACTTCATTGTAATTGCAATCCCAAAAATCGTAAATTCCTCTGATCAACTCACACAAACTCAACGCATAACCAATTAAAATAACAACCTTTGAAATATCATTCCAAAACGAGACTGACGAGATTTTCAAAATAAACAACTCAATAACAAACACAACATCAAACATGGTGTGTATTGCCACAAAATGATCCGAAGGACATAAGGTCATCGGGCTGATGGTGAGTTCAAGAGGTACCTACCTTTTCAAGACCGCTTCCTGGGAACCATGAATTTAAACATTCCGTTCAACCTGGCTAAGGGAAATTGCTCAGAATACGCTGAAAATGTCCATCGGAATGGTCAAGACCCATCTGTACCCCCCTGCAACTAATCTCCAATCATAGAATATACACACCAGGAACTCATCATCATCCTCCAACACATCAACCGTCAAATCGAGCATGACTGGCATCCCTTGTCGTCAGGCAGGATGGGATCTCAAGACTGGATGAGCCCATCACAGTGTCTACTACTAGGATATCACTACATACAAGGACATACCTTCCAGAAGCGATACTAACGCCAGAGTACCAATTTTACTGGAACCAGCGAAGCTAATAAAAGCCGAGCCATTACTCAGGTTTCCCACTGGAAGGGCGGGTCAATGACGTCATAGGTTGCCAATTCCAAGACTTTCCCGCTCATCGGACACCCCATAATGCACCTTATTGGAAAGCTGCCACAGAGATTTCTAATTTGGATAAAATAGAACTACGAAAGAATGGAGAGGTACATCAAGCAGGTAGTAGGTTTCCCTCTTATAAATTCAAATCCAATCCACCAACACCCTATTAGATTCCCAACCGAAGATATCAATTATGATAATCGGGAAACTACGATTAGGCGCAAATGAGAGTGTCGAGTTTTGAAACCTTTATTTATAAAACTGACCCGAGTTCATTGACATCTTGTCTGGGGTGACGTCTGACCTACAACACACCCACTATCATGCAGGTAAATTTCTGAGAGAAGGATTTAGAGACACAATCGTATTTGAGATGACAGAAATACTTCGTACGTGGGTGAGCAAAGAGAAAATCTGTGGGAAGAATAGTTTGAATGCATAATAAATCGACGGATACGGCAGGAATACTATCCAGGTTTTACTGCCGTTTTCTGGCACGTATGTTGGGATTTTTCCCGTCAAATTTGAAACTCTTTTACTAATGAAATTTTGATGGAATAGTCTCGAAATCGGTATAATGGCATGAGCGTTTAACCAGGATATTCGCTCGAAGATGACTAATGCATACACATTACCACCTTCATCAAGGTTATGAATGCACGGGAATTAGTCAGTTCCGGAGTGAATTTCGAAGGTTTTGATTTGGGTGAAAGATCGTGTAAACTATCCGGAAACTATTGCAAAACGTAGGAGTGCCGAGCGGAGACGACAAATTCTTCAAAAAATGCGTAGAAAAACCATAAAAACAAGAAAAATGATCGCGAGAAAGGCCAAGTAGCCATTTTGACTTGACGGCAACCTTCCTCGACGGCGCATTTTGGTCGGTCGAAAAAACGTCGAAAAACGGCGTATTTTTCCAAAATAATTCGTTTACCTGTTGAACGGCGGCGCTCCGATCAAGAAAAAGATGTAAAACCTCGCGGAAAATACGGGGAAAACGCACTTTATTCCGTATAAAAAAAACTCCCAACACTTCGCACTTGATGAAAGACGGGCGTCGACGGCTAGTTCGCACATAACCCGCGACAGCGCTGCCATCGCTCTCTCGGAATGCCACCTTCTTAATCGATTCAACCACATCGAGAAGTAAATTTTTTTTCGAATTTTTATCTTACCCCAGAAGAAAAGTTCAAAACTTTTTCAAAAAATAGGGTGCGATATGTATAACCGATATATATATATCGGTGATATATTACCGAATTTTTCGATTAAGGTTCGTTTCACATTTTATGTCAGGGTTTCAAACGTCAAATCTTCTACAAGGTATCGATATTGGTATCGATTCGACGCCTTATAAGTGCCCTCGTAAAAGTGACTCTTTTGACTGCGAATGCGAAAACAATAAAATCTCTAGAGATTGTGCGGAGAATACTCATGAGAATTATTATACAGAGATACTAATGTCCAGATTATGACTCACCTCTCTTCAAGAAGACAAGGAGTAGGTACCTACTACGACTACCTACAAAAGTGATTGTAATTTTGTATAATTTAAAATGGCAATTACTTAATGTCTTGTACCATGGCCTTGTACTTGGCCTTGGTAGGTACCTAAGTACTCAGGTGGTACGTATCTTTTTTCTTGAAACAGTTTTCCACAACTTCATTTCGAGTAATTTAGTTCGGTATACCTAGTTTGTGTAGGTGGGTACCTACCAACTTAGTAAGGAGACTAGAGAGCATTGGAAATAGGTATGTGGAAGAAATAATGGTCGGTTGCATGGTTATGTAGGTACCTAATTGTTGGAAAATAGTCGGGATTCAGCCAGAAACCTCACTTCATCATCAGACCATTCTTTAGTCGCGACGTTTTGTGTCATCACTGGACCCATCATCAGGCACCTATGTGTAACCCCTTCAAAAATACAATTTTTAAAACGCATACATGCAGAAAGAAAAAGTTCCATTCATGGAGCATGAGTTGATGAGCGAATTTTCAAAGAATCCGATTCTTATAGGAAATTCCGAATACTTATATACAGGGTGTCCGAGAAAGATACGGCCAAACTTCAGGAATCGATTCTACAACTAATTTCCAATAAAAAAATGTCTCTTGGCAATTTCTTTATACCTACTGAACCCTTTCTTTCAAGTTTTTTAACTTTTAAGATTTTTCCGTGTGTTCGACCTTGACTCACTAAAATGCACATAACTTCCTTAATTGTCTGTGTAAAGTAAAACTCTAGGATACCGTTGAAAAGTGCATTCAATTTCCTATCAGATAGGCTACACATACATTTTTAAATCCGTAACTAATTAGTTTTTTGTTTAGTCCAAACTTCCAACTTTGTAGTTTTTAGTGTTTTTCGAGAAAATTCGTAGGAGATTTTCACTCATTTTCCGTAGAGGAAAATCGACTAGGACTTTAAAAAAAAAAAAAAAATCCTGAAACCCTTGGCTTTCCAACGGTATAATCAAATTTAACTTTACACCGAAAAATGGGGGAAAAATGCGTTTAAATGCGAAAAAACGCGTTTTTTCCGGGGGAAATCGGGTATTCTTGGGTGTTTTTCGGCTACTCGTGGTTTGAGGTGGTAGGTATCGTTTTCCATGTTATTTTTGACGCTGAATCGAACGGTCACACTCCCAAATAATTCTGACGATCAAAAAGCTCATTTTTCGGCAAAATAGTGCATATTTTGACCGTATTAGCTTATAGCCTACTCACAAATCACCTACCAATACCACCACTTGTGTGTTGTATGTATCTTTCTACTGACTCAATTTTTTTTTAAATCGTAGATTCGGTAGGTATGTAAACAAGAAGCATAATTTATATTATAGTATATTGATTCGAAGTGAAACGATTGACTATCGTGTTTCTGATCACTTTCTGGTAAGTGGTAAGAACACGATCGTGAACCAATAAATCCGATAAGGCGAATCACATCAGAGAATTACTTTTCAACACAATTACAATTTTAGTAATTAAATATTTGATTAGTTCCATTCAAGTCGAAACATGTTTTAATTATAGCCATGGTTTTGGAAAAAAACAAAAAAAAGCCAAAAAAAAACAAAACAAAACAAAAAAACGCATGTATGAACGATTTGGGTAAAAAAAGGTCTAAGATTGAATTGGATCTCTCTGAAAACAGCTAGGTATCTGCCTGCCACACGTATAAAGGTAGGTTGGTACCTACGTAGTATCTACGGCCTGTCCCAATTACCGGCGGGGCAGGTAAATTTCGAATTTTAGCAGCGCAGAACCTTCCGCGCACACTCCTATAAACAAATTGTCGACAAGAGAGTGCGCAGAAGGTATTACGCAGCTGGCATATTCGAATTGCACCTGCTCCGCAGCTAGTTGGGACGGACCTCTTTTATAGTTATATCCTTTCCTCATTTTCACCCAGAACCACCATGCAGGTTCAAGCAGGAATTCCCCTTGTATAATCTGGTTCAACTATAAATAGTTCATCTCTCCTAGATTGCTTCTTCAAAATCATCGCGAATACTTATACATGTGATTCACTGTTCTTCCTTCCTCAACTCCCTCATAAACAAGGATAATTTTTGAGTCACCGTAAGAACATTGTATACAAAGCATTCCTTAGAATAAGCCAGGAAGTTCCGTCCAAATGTGTCCAATCAGTGTTTCGGAATGATAGAAAAATAAAATATCACCACAAAAAAAAAAAAAAGTTGGAAAGTAGTGGGGGAAGAAGGAGAAATTTCAGCTTCTAGTGGGAGTCCGGCTATTTTTAAATCTCTGAACCATCCCACCGCGGATTCCATCGGCCGTCGAGCCAAAAAAATTCAGTGGAAGTTTTGTTTCCTACGGTACAACCTTCCTCGCATTTTTAGAACCGTTCCCCGTGAAAATTTTCCAGATCAAAACAGGCCCAAAACCGATCAAAAATGTCTCAAAGCCAGCCAGAAACCTACCAAAGACACCCGTAGTTCGGATTTCGCCACCAAATCGTAAATATTGTGAAATCACTCCACAGCCAAAAAGAGAAACATGGCACCACAACTGAAACTTGAAACATGGACGTTCATTTTGAATTAATTTCCATTTTTTATAATCTTTCGATATATCAAATTTGCGTGTTTTTTGCCCCAATCGACGTTTGTTTGAATGTAAATCCAATACGACCATAAAGCTTTGTTTTTTCGCATGTTTTTAGACATCGCCTAGTTTTTTCGTAAATTCAGTGAAGTGTATTAGTGTTTTTGGAGGTGTTATATAACGCGAGGTAAATTTCACAGTGACCTAAACTGATAGTAGACCAAACGCCCGATGTTTTGGTGAGAACATGTCTTGCCAAAATGATGTTCACTGGCAGCAGTTACAATAAAAAGAGGAGTGCAACCGTCAGAGCGAATGAGACCAGGCAGCGTTCCCAAGAGGTCTGAGCGTTAATTAATTTTTTTTTTTTTAAAAGATTTTTGGAACTTGATAATTACCTAATTATTATACCAATCATTGTCTCTTTGATATATTGATCCTATCTACTGGGACAGCCAATAGGATAACCTCCCCACCCTCAACCCTGGAATGGAAGAAAAGTTCTTACACCCTTCATCCGAAGAATTGCATACAGTAATTTGGCTCCTCCTTAGAAAATGAGTTTTTCTCACATCTCAGGTTTTCACCTGCAAGCTGATTCATTGAGTTGAGGGTGTTTTGGAAAAACAATGGCCCCCTTCAGGATGGTTAAAACTTATTAATTACTTCATGTTCTGCCTCTTCTAATTAGAATGATGAGATTATGCTTTAAATACCAAAAGAAACGAGTGAATGAGAACTCAAAAGGCAAACAATACATGATCTCTTTAACCGAAAAAAAAACGACTTAAAGTTTTAATAAACTACGCTAAACAATTTTTTGCGACGGAGTCAAAGTGACTCTTTTTCGTTCCCGGGTTAATAGTTTAATTTCATCACAATTTTGGATTTTTTAGCTTGATTATAAGAATATCTATATAGATATTGTCTGGAGTTGCATTCATACAGGTTGTCTCAGGTTTAAGTAGAAAAAATTCAAGTATCGATTCTACAACTAATTTCCAACAAAAGTGTCTCGTATAGTTTTTTTTGTTAACCCCCTATTTTCGTGAGTTTTTTCAATTTTAAGATTTTTTTCGTGTTTTCGACTTTAAGCCACTAAAATGGCCATAACTTCCTTAATTTATTATTAAACATTGAAAATAAGGACACTGAACCTTAAACGCCACCTGGAACGAGCGTTAAACTTCCCATAAGATAAAGCCATTTTTAAATCACTGACACTATTCGTTAAGCACTTGTAGAGCCTAAACTTCAATTTTTTTTCGTATTTCACATTTCATCATGGATTTCATTAGTAGTTTTCAAGTAAACCTTTCGAATGAATTCCATTTGCAAGAACGGAAAAAACATCCCCGTTTTATCAGCTTTCCAGCGGTGTTATTATTTTCAATTTTACTGTGAAAAATTAGAGGAGGATTCACGTTTGAATGCAGAAAAACGTGAGTTTTTTTAGGGGGTTCGGAGGGTTTGGGTGTTACCTATACGTGATGATTTTAACTGGAGGAGTTTGGTATCGTTTTCCTAGTAACATTTCACGCTGAATCGAATGGTGGCACTCCTGATC
The DNA here is from genome assembly GCA_030264115.1 of Lygus lineolaris. NCBI lineage: Eukaryota > Metazoa > Arthropoda > Insecta > Hemiptera > Miridae > Lygus > Lygus lineolaris. The sequence goes on from JAEMON010000014.1 coordinate 3,086,090, forward strand.
AATTTTGACAGATGGAAAATGGATTTTTGAGGAAAAAGGGCATTGTTGATCGGCATGTCTGAAAATGTTTAATAATAAATTAAGGGAGTTATGGCCATTTTAGTGGCTTAAAGTCGAAAACACGAAAAAATCTTGAATTTGAAAAAACTCACGCGAAAAGGGGGTTAACAAAAAACTCAAGGAGACACTTTTTTTTGGAAATTAGTTGTAGAATCGATCCCTGAATTTTTCCTAGTCAAACCTGAGACACCCTATATACATATTATTATACGTAGGTAATTGTATAAAATATGTGAAATAAAAGTAGGGTATAGTATACATGTAGTAATTAAAATATAAATGAGTAGGAATGTACCTACTAATATAATAAGGTACGAGGTATAATAAGTATTTTAAATTTCAGGTTTGATTTAGGAAAGTCTAAAATGGGTTTCTATGGATAACTTTTGGTGGGCCCTCCTTTTATATAGAAAATTCGCTGAGTTTCGTTGCATTTAGGATGATTCGGTGCCTATGCCTCATTTCGGCAACAGTGAGTGGAATTTTGGTTAAATATTGATGTCAAGTCGGAATACAAAAATTGGCTGTATCAAGGGGTGGTATAAGAGGACTTCTTGACATAATAAAAGATTTGGATGCAGAGAACTCAGATGCGTATAATGAATTCACTTGTATGAGGTTACGATGTAGGTATCTACCTATACTTCACGCTACCAATTTATTTTGGGAAAAATACGTAAGGTGAATTATTTACCTGGATAACGTTGAGATGCAATGAAAGTTTCGTTCGTAAGCCATTTATATATCTGTTGTTAATACCGTGAACACTCAATGATGGTCATATAATAAAATATATTATTCACAATAGTGTTATTTGCATAAGTAATATCGAGAAAGTGTAGCAATACAGAATCGAATAAGTAGGCACATTTCTGACAACTCTCTTTCTAGCTTGTGGGTGTATTAATGCAGAAAAGGCTTTCTAAGGATATCATTCAATTAGAAATAATTCCTGAAATTAATTCATTATACTAAGAGGTACGACGTGCGAAGTAACGCTTAATAATGAAAAACCCGTAATTGGACGCGACGGATAAGGATAATGGATTAATAAGAAAGATGGGGATCACGAAAGTGGAGTAGACGTTGTCAAATCCCATTTGAAATGGAAGTTAATACAATTGTGTGTGCAATTCAGTTTCACGTTTTTTAAATACACTAAATATTAAATATTAAACATTAAATATTAAACGAACAAAACGAATTTGTTGTAATCATGATTACAGCCTTTTTATAATATTTTTCCATATATCTGATCTAGATGAATCAAATGTTGAAGTTTACAATAGTTTTGAACAGGGCGTCTCAGAACAGGTCTGGAAGAAGCCGAGAATTGATTCTATAGGTTATTCTTATTTCTCATAGAAAGTTCCACATTTAGTTGTTGTTTTCCATTGATTTCCGACTTAGGCTGTCGTAAATTACGTTCTTTAAAACTGCCAACACCCGGGCATAACACCCATTCAAAAAAAGTTCCAATCATGTAACAAGAGTGTATGAGCGAATTTTCAAAGAATAATGTTAACCGATTTGGTGGGTGATTCTTATAGAAAATTTCACGTTGATTCCGAATACATATATACCATAATATGTTCCTATGTTTAAGATAGTATTTTACACCAAAAACCTCAAAAAACACGTTTTTTTCCATAACGATTTTTGACTCTAAATTTTCAAAATTTGACCCCTTGGAGTACTCAAAAATTCTGGCCAACAAACTCATCCTTTCTTTTGATATTATTGACATTTTGAAATTTAAATGTTTAAAAATATACATAGGTACCTACGAAAAAAGTTAAATTCCAGGAATTTAGAATGGTCGGAATCGGATTTCCATGAAGAAAATTTCAAACGGTACCCCTTACAATTTTCGACGAGGAATTAAAATATTACATTTCTTTCGAAAATTCGCTAAAATGGGTGATGTTCCAGCCAGTTTAATACGAGAATAAAACTCCTTAAAATACGAAAACTAAGGGTTTAAAGGACGAACTTTCGATCTGAAGTAAGAAAACTTGGTTCCAGGCCTCTTGCAGATATTTTTTCGTAGGTATATTCGTTGGAGACACCCTGTAGACACACAGCACATGAGAATGATATACGTCCATTTTACGGTATACGAGCAAGCTAACTATGCTTGCCAAACTTGGCAGACGTTTTTTATGCCAATACCAGTAAATGCAGATTAGTAGAACTTACCGTATTAGATTTTCTACAGAGCTACTATCCATGCTGGAGCTCCTGGAGAATCTGAACGATGTACAGCAGCCACCCATGATAAACTTCAAAGTAAAAATAACTCCGCACTCTGAAATTCACGAATTTGTTGTAGCCTACCGAATCATTGGTATTTTGAATAGGTTGATAGATTACGAATTCAAAATTCTACGAAAATACGATCGTACACGATTTGCATTGACGCAAGTTTAGGTTCATTAACAGTCCGAATGGTTTCTCCAAACCTTTCCTTATTGGTAATCTTATCAGACATAGAATGATTATCAGTCTTTCGTCATTCGAAAAATATTTGAGTATGTACATTTTCCAACAAGAATAATAATTTCTCTCTAGATTGTCGTGAACTGCGTCGTGTTTCTATAATGTTCTATATTGTATTCTGAATCTGAGGTGAATATAATAAATATAAATGTTATGTGAAACCAATAATAAACTAGTGAAAGCGAAAAGTGTGCAAAATGCGAAATTGGCGCAAATGTAGGTAGGTAGGTGGGACTATAAAAGTATATAAAAGTTTGAGGGGAGAGGAGTTGAACCCAGTGAAAAGGTCCAATTTTCTGCTTTTCGCGCAAAACTCGATCTAAGATGGGTCTAAAACCATAAAAATGAATGGGTTTCTGGAAGAAGGGCGTATATCTACGTTACTCCAGCTGGCTTTTATTAATACGTTGCAAAGTCCTAGTTTTTCGTCGATTCTGTAAAATTAAGAAATCGTAAGATTGGTCCTTCTTCCCAACACCTTTCATCGAATAAAAAACTGTTGACATACCATATAAATCAATACGACGGTTTGAGGAATTGGATTCTTGTTTCCACTTAATTTGACACATCATGATTATTTTATATAGGTACTCAAGTAACTACATCATAATAATATCCACATCAATACAAATCTACGCATGCTATTCTTTATACGTTCTACGTTATGTTGCTATCCTCTTAATTTATATTGAGACTAATATGAGTTCAAATTTAATATGATGAAAAAGCCTAAAATGGAATAAAAACACTTTTGAGCATATTTCAGTTCAAATACATGTCTCTCTTACCATTTCCACTTTCTGTCGAACATCCAAGATTTCCGTCCAAATGCATCAAAAGCATCCAAATTTGATCGCAAATTAAAAGTAAAAAAAAAGTAAAAAAAAAAATTAAAAGTAAAAATTGGGACACCTTTTATTGGAGTTCGATTTACTTTTGTTAAGAAACAAATTTACTTGTAGGTATTTTAGAAAAAATATTCCAAGGCAGTATTTTAACTCCTAAAATTGGTATTTCATCCCCAAACACCAGCAGGAAATGGCAAACCGTAGATCAGCTGTTTTTCTGCCAGCCTCCCTCATAAACTCATAATTCAACCACTTTTTTTGGAGGAAGAACACCTGATGTGTTGCATAGGGGTATCTAACCTCCTTCCAGAAACAATCTCGCCTAGGTAGGTACCATGCTACCCTTTGCAAATGTCAGTGAAATAGGACAAATGAGTAGGTACTTGTCACTTACAGCGTTTGTAGGATTTTACGTTTCAGCATGCACTGAGGCTAAATAGGTAACAATGATCCGACAGAATTGAAATATATGTAGGCACTTATCCTCGTAGTTTCTGGAAATTTCATCAAAATCGTTTCGAAGTTTTGCTCAGGGTAAGAAATTGACCACAAACGAACATAATAGGTAAATGCGAGTGAACAATTCAATTTTTTAAAATTATTTAACATAGGGATCGAAGTTTTTATATAATTTTAACTTATTATAGGAACAAATTATATATTTACAGAAGCAGTTGAATGAGAATAGATAAAAACATTAACACTGACCTTTCCAAAGGCTACGACATTTTCTTGGCTGATCGTTGTTGTTATTAACACTTTTCACATGACCAAAGGTTATTTGGGTTTGTAAGATTTCATTTGCTGAAGAGTTACATGGATACCTAGTCAGTTTTTAGCACTGGAAATTCAATTAAATCTTCCCTGGTTATGTTGGGAATGACATCTATACTGTGTGGGCCTATCCCTAACATGAATTCCAAAGGGATTGCATCCGCACAATTGAATTTTCACTATATTACGGCGAAGATCATCTCCGGAGAGGCTCAAAATGTACTTTTCCATTGAACTTCTTCATCTTCGGTAAAGTAAAAATCAAAAAGTAAAAGCTATCAGTAGGACGAAATACAAATTAAACGAGGCACTGATAACAGACGGGGTCAGCATGGCGGCCGGTCAGATATCAGCTCAATCAGCTGGTAAGGTAAGTCGCGTATAGGTAAACTCGATCACTAATAATCGATTATTGGTTCACGCCGGCAGAGCCTATACACCTGGTACCCTGGAGTTGCTGACAACATAACACCTGAAGTCCAATTTTGAGACCTCCAGTGTTGGATCAGGTGTTTTACCTCCACACAGACGTGACTGGACGCGAGGATAAGGTGTTTATTAATTGAGATCATCAGGTGTTTTCCCATCAAATTGCGCCTGTAAGGTCTTTAACCTCATATCCTATAGAATTTAAAATTTTGAGGTCCAAAATTCAACGTTTTCCAGACGGATTTGGTAACTTTTGAATTCACCATTGGAAAGAGCGGTTCCAAATTAAGGGGAAACCCAAAAAACCCCGATCTCGAAAAATTTGGGGATCAGGTCTTTTACCTTCACACGGCACTAGCACTATTATGTCACTATAAATCAAGATTTAAATCTGGGCTCATTAGCTAGGTGGTTAACCAAAGATGAGCATACCGTTGTGAAGCGGTGATGCTGTTCCTTTTTGTTTACAAATTCCACTGGTTTGTTTGGAGTTGAGAGGTGTAAAAAAGGTCAGGGACGCTCCGCTGTAAATGTGTACAATCGGGTTTAAAATCGGAACGCTCTTCACAAGTCGACAGCACAAAACCGCATTAAATTTATAATAACTATTTTCTCGGCTTATTATGTTGCAGGATCTCAATTAGTTCTCGAAGGTATGGTGAAATTTTCGTACTGTGATTGCACAAATTACGTAGGTACCTGCGATGAAAATCTGGGTTCAGACGAAAATCTTGTTTGTTGGAGCTGGAGATTCTACATAAAGATACACCCTGAATATTGAATATTGAAAAACTGTGAATATTGGAGTGATAAGTAAATAAATTAATGATAGGTAAATAAATCAAAATAAATTATGGGAAGGTAACGGGAGAAACGTATAAAAGTACAAGTAGGTACATGAATATAAGAATAGTCAAAATGGTATTCCTAAAAGTTCCAT
>JAEMON010000014.1:3113196-3131015 GCA_030264115.1 Lygus lineolaris
ATGGCATATTCGGAATCAGCTCAAAATTTCCTATAAGAATCACTCAGAAAATAGGTCAAAATGATTCTTGGAAAATTCGCTCATTGAGTCTTGCTGCATGAATGGAACTTTTTTAAATGCTTATTCTCATTGTTATTTATTTATATGTCAGACGTATTCATGTCACAATGTATCAGTGTAAAGCGTTGTTCCTACCTGGTTTTCTCTGTTTTGGTTAATTATTCTTTTCAAAGGCTGAAAGTAGGAAAAATCCACGAATTCAAGAAAGTAGGGAGGACGGTAGGACAACATGTAACAAGAAGGACTTCCCTCTTCTTATGCGTCACATTTGTTTATTTACGTAACCTTGACGATAAATTCTCTGCCAGGTTCGGATGAACAAAGGTCACACGTGCTTGTTTTTCCTTCGGGATGGTGGCTTGCGAAATCTCGTTTCCACTCTATCTTTAGAGCAACTGAGTTTGAACCTGAGAATTCCAAGCATTTAAAACGAGTTAGGTAAAGTAGATCCCAAACTTTTGATGAACTCGAAATACCCTCGTGGGACCTGTAAAATACAAGTAATACTACTGGTGTACTTATTCTACTCTCCCGCAGTAGAATGGGTAGTTGTGCGAGTGGGTGGGGCGAATGGGTAGTTTATCGATTCCAAATACTTGAAAATCTGAAAAAATTCGAGTTCTGAGAATGGTCCAAAACTGAATTTTCTCTTTTGAGGTTATGACCGTTGTGGGGAAAAATTTGAATTTCTTAGGCAGTTCTCAAGGTCAAGGTCTTGAGGTTGGGACCTACCCTGAACTTTTTGGAATCGATTCTAAGCTATTAACTAAAACGTATGTCAAGTTGTTTGGGCAGTTGATTTCTTATTAGGCTAACGGATGGAAGCATTATAATGATCATCCGTGAAGCTTTGTCAGGGATAAGTGAACATAGAAAACGAAAACATGACTGAGAACAGCAAGTCGAAAATGGAGCTCCCAGATCAGGTGAGTCGGTAATTGGGCTCCCAGATAAGCTGAGTTGGTAATTGAGCTAACAGATCAGGTGAGTCGGTAATTGGGCTCCCAGATAAGCTGAGTTGGTAATTGAGCTCACAGATCAGGTGAGTCGGTAATTGGGCTTCCAGATAAGCTGAGTTGGTGATTGAGCTCCCAGATCAGGGGAGTCGGTAATTGGGCTCCCAGATAAGCTGAGTTGGCAATTGAGCTCACAGATCAGGTAGTTAGAAAGCATAATTTCTATGACAACTTGACAATCTTCTACCTAAATGGAATATAATAAACCGTTGAGTCTACTGTAACAATAATTGTAGGATCGAAGTAGGTACAGATGGTTGGTACAGGTTCGGCTTCAGGAGATCTGACGAGATGAAGCTGAGTTCATGAATTTGGGAATCTCAGGAAAAATGGTGATGGGAGGGTAATTATTACAAATAGGTGATAATAGAGTGATTCTCACATAAATATATTCATAAGTCATGAATTCAACAACTAAGCATGTGTTCTTGATATCCAAAGCACTCGAAAATCAGAAGAATTAATAAAATTGACTCGAAAATGATACCTGAGCTATAACGAAGATGTTACAAAGGTGTTGGCCATTAACGAACCCGGTCAAAATCCTGGCAGATAGATTTCGTGCATCAAATAATAGGCAAATGAAATTCCATGCTGACTCCATTCATGAGACTCCATCTTTTGGAAGAAAAGACACCCCATGGAATCAAGTTGAAAGAGTGGAGGAGCTTTTTAGGAAGTCCATGGCCAGTAAAGAGAAATCGCAGTATCTATGGTTGTGAACTGCAGTCCTAGACCTCGAACGAGCCTTTATCTAACAACAGCGTCAGTACAATCTGAACCTACAGCAACGCAATAACTGGGACAAACCTTCAATCTGGCTGTTTTAAGTTAAAATTATACAATTATTCTAGGGTGGTAAAGTATTTTAAAGCTATTCCTACTGTTGAGAGTCTGAGGCTCAGCCTCAGGAGATCCACCCCAAAACCGCCCTTGGTAGGTACGAGATCGATCCTTCATCCAGAGCTCCATATTACTCATCTGACAGGCTAGACTTCTCTGGCAGACTCTACGATCCATCTCAAACCTCAAGAGCGTTTGTAAATGGTCCATCAATATTTTTGAACGGCTGCCCATCTCGACGTTGATGTTAAGGTCGCCCTACATCCGACTTATCGTTCGTTCACGCCCCAGATCCGTCGTCTTTCGAGCCCATTTCACCTTTCACGACAACTCTTGCATTTTTTTGCGAGGTTGGATAATTCCTTTTTTTTTATAACTCATACTATGTAAAAATACTTAAATTTGTAGTCGTTTCATTATTAATAGACTTTATTCATCTAAGAGTAAACACATTATTGGTGAATGGGAAAGTTTGTACATTTTTACAACAAAAGATCTACAGGGTGTCTACATTTAAGTTGGGATATAATTCAAGAATAGATTCTACAGGTAATTTCCAATAAAAATTGTCTCTTGGGGTTTCTTCAACCTCCTTATTTCTTGAGTTTTTCAATTTTGATATTTTGTTTTTTTTTCGATCTTACATCACTAAAACAGCCAAAACTCCCTTAATTTACCGTGTAAAAAAATGACTAAATATACCATTGGAAAGACCGTCAAAATTTTCTATAATAAAGGTCTACTAACTATCTTCTTCAGTCGATCTTCAGCCCAAAATTCAAATTTCAATAATTTTCCAAAAATTCGACTTTTTTTCACGCATCGTTCCGCTTGTAAAACAGGACTGTTGAGCTGAGCACTTAACAGGAAAAACTCTCTCAAGATTTCAGCTTTCCAACGGAGTAGTACTTTTTGATTTTGATGCACTAATTGAGGAAGAAAATTGCGTTTGAATGCTAAAAAAAAGTGGGGTTTTAGGGTGCTGACGACATGACCATGACTTGAGGAGTTAAGTCTTCAGGGTAATTTTTCACGCTAAATCGAAGGGTGACACTCTCAAAACATTTTGACTGATAACAAATTGATTTTCTGAGAAAAATAGTGAATTTTTGAACATACCAGCACATCCAACTCATTTTTGCTGAGCTAGTTGTAAACAATTGAGGTAAATCTGAGCAATAATTATTTGGCACTATTCAATAAACGCAAAAAGATTACAAAATTGCGAAAAAATGGTTTTTTTTGGAAAATTCTTTAAATTTGAACTTTGGGCTGAATTTTGAGCCTCGAAAATCCGTTGATGAAGATAGTAGGCCTTTCTTATGAGAAATGTAACCCTCTTTACAATGGTATATTAATTTTTTACTTTACACGGAAAATTAAGGGAGTTTTGGCTGTTCAAGTAAATCTAAAAATCTAAAAATGTAAAATTTTAAAATAAGCTCAAGAAATAAGGGGTTTAAAAAAAAATCTGACGCTTCTTGTTGGGAATGACCTGTGGAACCGATTCATGAAGTTTGTCACAACTTAACTGCAGACACCCTATAATAGGTATTTTCAATCATCCAGCTGAAATATTTTACTGGTCGAAATTCGATCGACTTCTCCTGAACCTACCGTAGTGTTGAGACTGATGGAGAATACGGGCGTAACCCAGTCTATTTCGACGCCTCTCAAGGTCTAGATCTGACAAGACAAGCAGGCTCATGACGTCTCAACTCCCTTGTGAATTCGACCGAAGATCAACAGTTCAATTTGTTTGTTTATTTGAAGCAGTAAAACTTCACTCTGTTTGTGTGAACAAAGCGAAGAGGAGTATATAGGAAAACGGCATAATAACATTAAGAACTTAAGAAGTTACAATAAAATAAACTCCTTCAAATACAAACAAATAAACACGAGATACCTTACAACTTATACAGGTACCTACATTAATTCAACCAAAAAGGCAGCGAGACTATTAGGGAGTCTCGAACTCGTTGGAAGTTTAATACTACATTGGATGTTAATTGCTCTAAAATGTTCATCTTCTAGAATTCTACACCATTTTTCGTAGGTAGAAGTAAATTTATACCTACACAAAGACTACAAATTTTGAGTTGCCTCATCCTGGTTCACCATCACCATAAGTGATGGTGGTGCCATTGGATGACTACCTATACTTATAACTACCTACTCCTCCATAATGTATTACATTATTTTGGATTTTATAGAACCTTCGAAGTATTTTCGTGAAGTTTGAACCTTCGAACTATTTCTTTGTAGGTTTTATGCCTATTCCATATTTTTAGAGTAGGTCCAGGCGAACCTGAAACGTTGACGAAAATACATAAATTACTGCAGTCATGTGATTTCTTTGGCTGATCCCGATTATTTTCACCTACAAATCCACCATCAAAATTATCTTTATTCTGAAAAGTTCTAGAACATTCAGGATCGGCCAAAAGACCCGCAGGATATTCTCCTGTCTCCTGATTTCATCTTTTGTTTTCCTGAAATGTCGTGCCAACAAAAAACGATTTAGATACGATGTCAAGCTATTCCACTCTAATTTTTCTTGCAGTTTTGGCGAACCTCCATCGTTCTCGAAGAACAGATTTTTATCAATTTATTCTCCCTAGTACCTACGTTCTATTATGGAAAGTATAAAAATCTAAATAGATACAGAGATGATAACCTAAGGCTTTAAACCAAGGTCAACATTCCTATTTTTCCGTATTTTTTCAGGCTGAGTTCAAATAAAAATAATAAAATAAAATACCTAAATAAAAATGAAAATAAAATATGTACCTAAATAAAAATGAAAAAAATAAAATACCTAAATAAAAATGAAAAAAATGAAACAATTAATAATAATAATTAAATAAATAATAATAAATAAATTTATAAAAATAAATAAATAAAAATATAAAAATGATTTGTACATGTTTTTCATGTTTTGGAAAAACCTTGGTCCCTTATATGCCTGTGTCACAACTCCCACAATTTTGTGATTTTGGTACCTATATAAATTGATTGTTTCAATGATTCAATTTACTGAACAAGCTTGCCTTTCTATTTGAGAGTCAATGATCGCACTATCGGTTCAAGTTTAAATCCACGTCTTTACTTCCCTTACTTCCTCACTACTTCCCGATCGAGTTGATCAGTGGGGAACTGGTTCCAGATCAGAAATAGTGGAGCCCGACTGGGTTGGGGCCGGTGACCCAAAGGACCTGATTCTCTTAAATTTAGACGTCCCCTCCACCCTTGCTCTCAGGTGATTCTGACTTGGTCTTTGCAGGTGAGCTCCAACAACAACATTAGGTAATAGAAAAAGGTGTTTTCATTGTTCTCTACGTTCTACCTTTAAGGCACTCGAACGAAACGAACGGTTGTTGGTACAATAGTGCACAACTAGACCCTGAATCCGTGACCTGTCCATTAATTATTACTGTGTGTCCATTAATTTCAGTCTAAGGTAATTTCAGTCTAACCTCTGATAAAATTGGACATGTACGAACGGTTGGACCTTAATTGCTCCGGATGGTATCATTCGATTCTAAAAATGGGAAACTACGAGTATTCACTATTTATATACTGTACTATTATTTTATCCGCGAATAGAGGAAACACGGGTTTCTCGCTTATTATTTCGGCGTCTACAGCCAAGTTTGTTCATTGCCAACTCTTTGAGGTGATTAAACGGAATTTTCTTGAGAAATCGCCTCTTTGCTGCGAGGTTTTAAATTCGAATTCCGATAATAACTATTGATATGTTCAAAGATAGAACTCAGAACGGCAGTTTCGATCCAACAGCTGTTTGTTTGATCGTAGAAGGAGATATTCTGCATTTTCCCAACCATCAACAAAGATAAATTGGAATTACTACCAACGGAGTAATACCGATAGATTGACTGGCGCCAGCGCCTGCGTGAGTTTTTGCTTTTGTTTTGTTTAAATTTAAAGTCTTAAGAAGCGGATTGGTTCAGAGGGCTCCAAATCGGACATCATAACTAAGGTTTTAACTAACAAATGCGGTTGAGTTGTTGCAGCAAGGCTCACTGACGATCGTCAATGAGAAGTGAAGACCAGATCGAAGGTCCGTTCGAATTATTTGTTTATCAATGGGCGACGAAGACCTCATTACGAGACAATCTCTTCTCTAATCCTCAAGAATACAACAAATATGCAGCATTAATCATTCTAGCCCCATTTAATTCGAGGCGACCGTGAGATGAAGGAAGTTGGAAATAGAATTTGGCGAATGGTGCCCTTGAGGTGATATGCGAGATGGTTTTGGCACGCTCTCCAATTGGAGTAGGTATAAGCTCTTCCGTTTTTTCAACCTATTTTCCAAAATAATTGCGACTACCTTGCTCTCAATTGAAAATGGAATGGGGGCCGATGCAGCTATCACTATACGTTAAGATGCTAGAAGCGAAAGTGAAATTTGTAATACCTCTCTTCCACTTGAGAGCGGGATTTTCTCAAAAATTAGGATATAAGAAGTTACTTTGGACTGAACTGCTTTTGAAGCGACAAACACCACACTCTTCCAGGGCTGTTCACAGGTTCATTCTTCTGTCGGGGTTTTCTTGGTTTAGACAAACAACCAAATAATTAACTGTGAATACCGAGGGGGAAGAGCCCTAGCTTCACAGCCAGAATGAACAAGCTTGGAGCAGCTCAAGAGAAGAAGACTAGAACCTGGTGCAGAGGGATGATGTGATGAATCAGGCCATCCAAGTACCATTCCCCAGCCCTATGGTCCAAACAAGCATACAAAGCTAGGAGGGCCTTTTCACCCTAGGCCTCCTTGGTTAATAGTTGGGTTGTTTCACTAACCAACCGGTTGCAATTCCGGAAGAGTGAACAGCTCGGAAACACATAAATACATCCATAATACACACATAGATAACCTATTGCGCAGACTTAAGTATAAATAATTAAGTTATATTATTATTGATCAATAAACAGGCGAAATTAATGTTTAGAATGTTGATAGTGAGTTGAGTACATACTTACTTTTGTCTATACATCGCTCTTTGAAGTAAGCATCGCAAAAACATGTTTAGAGATACTCTGCAGGCGAGTTAAAGAACATTTGTTTTAACATAAAATCTAGTCAGGTTGGGCGATCGCCAAGAGTCCAACATGATTCAAATGAACCGTGTATTCGTAACTCGAAAATAACTTCGGACGGAGCATCATCATGAGAAAAACAGCCCATCTGGACAGTTGGCGTCGTGCCAGAATCGGCGGCTATATTGTTGTGGAAGATATGAGCGGTTTAATCGAGGAATTTAAGGGAAATTTCAAGAGGTTCGAGAAAGTGAAGGTACAACGACGGGTTTGTTTTTAGAATATTACCTGAAGAATGGGGGGGACGATCTGTGGAAGACGGCAGAAACAATGCCAAGTATGTGATCATCCCCACTACTTTAAGGTTCCAGTAGAGAGGGGAGTCAGGAAGGGGAAGAATCAGGAATGGCATTCGGTCGGGAGTTCGCGGCCGCGCGTCATGTTGCAGTACTCGTACAATCATCCCGTGTACACTCCGTCGTATCCATCGTATCCTTCGGGACTGCTGATTTTGTCTAGGTGAGGGATTTGGCAAATAATTATGACTCCTTTTGTGGCTGTTAAGAACATCTTTGTGATGTTGCGGCAGCAGGGGAGTCATCATTATTTGCCAAATCTTTGATGCAGTAGGTTTCCGTGCATTCAGGAATAACAAACTTGTATCTTCAGGTTCACCAATGCACGATATGCTCGCCTCGAGGTTCCAGACTGGGAGTTCCGGGCTCGCCCTGGACAGTCCCTCAGGACAGATCCTTCTGGAGTCATATCCAGAGGAAGAAGCTGCGTCAGGATCAAAACGAGAGTCGGCAAAAACCCGGGAGCGAGACTCGTGGAAAAGTTCATCATTCGCGAGCCAGGGGGCGCTTCGCCTTTTGGCGTCACCCCCGGCCGGCTGGTGGATTTGGCAGGTCCCCGAGAGGGTCTGATCAGTGAGGGAAAAGACCGCGGCGCGCAAGGTTGTTTGACGGGTAAAGTGCCAGAATCACAAGACAATTCAGAGCTAAACGTCCAAACTCCACAATCCACTTCAGCAGAGACTACAGCCTCAGTGAATCCAGCCAAGACTGCATCCCCATCTCCCACACTAAAAAGAGAATTTCCAAGCCCAAATCAAACCAAGGAGTTACGAGAAATTGTAACTGTCGTTCAGTCTTGTGATGCAGATCAGCAGAATGACCTGCCTAAAGAACCTGAACGTGATGACATTATAACTACTGAAGAGGAACAAGTGTCATCAACAGAAACACCGGAAAACGAAAAATCTTCAAAACCTGTCAAGAAAAAACTCAAACCCTACGCCAAATCTAAGAAAACCGATCTTTTGAAGAAGAGAAACCCTGATAAAGACAGTGGAACTGAAGAAGACAAATGTGTGATTAGTGATAGTGAAAAAGACGGAAAGGCAATTGTGAATGATGAACAAAATCAGAGTGATGTGAGATGTGTTGCAAACGAAGGAGCTAATGTTGTGGAGCCATTCAAGGTTGGTAAAAGCGAGTCATTCAAGGAGAACGGCTGCCCAAACGAAAATCCTGAAGAGGTTCCCAAATTACTTAATTTCACTGCGCAAGTACCATCAGGTGTAAAAAAGGTACAGCCATTGAAACCCCTTGAAAATAACGCGATTCTGAGTCAGATTGCAGGAGAAAACGTCAATTGTGTCAGTAACGTGAAGGTAAAATGCCCTGCGACCAATGCCAAGTGTATTGAAGCCAAAACCGCGACTAAAAGTAGCACAGGTGTGACAAATACTTCTGCGATCTGCAACGAAGGTGACCAAGACAATAAGGTGTCTAATAAAGAATCATTGAACCCAGAGAAAGTTGGCGAATCCCGGGATACTTTTTCTGTTGGCAACGTACCTATCAAAACTGACGATAATCAAGTAAATTTACTGAAAAATTCACTGAATACATCACCGGCAGATAAAATCGGTATATTGAATGATTCTATCAATTCTTCCGAAACAAAGGTACAACCTGTGAAAACCAGCGATAAATTGTTGGTTCAACCTAAAGAAGGTACATCTAAAATTCAAGTTCCACCTTTGAAGACAAGTACAATACAATTGAAGCCAGTTGATGAAGTGAGTGTTGTGAAACCCGAACAAAACGTTGTGAATGAACACCTGAATGGGGTTACATTAGAAAAAAAAGTTGACAGTGTTTGTACCATCAAACCTGTCGAGGACGGAACTCCAAAATTGGGTGTTATAGACAATAGGGAATCCAAAAATTTGACTAAAGTAGGAGCTTTTTCCTGTGTCAAAACTACCGTGAATGGATTCCAGAAGAGAAAAACAGCGGAACCCTTGAGGCCTGATGTATCATCTGACTTGAAATTTCAGAGCAGATCGACGACAGCTGGTGCAGAAATCAAAAGTGCCATCGAAGACACGACTATCTTGAAACGGACGCAGGGTACTGAACGATTAGATCAAGATTCTGTTGAGTTAAAAAGTGGTTCGAACGATTCAAGCTGTGTTACAGCGCCTGAATCACAATTATTGAAGAAACAAGAGGAACAACGTCATATAAAGCACGATAAAAGTCCGTCATTGGGCCGAGATTTGAATTCTGTCGTGAATGGTCGTAAACCAAAATCGGCGAAGCAAGAGGAAGCAGCCGCTGGGACTGATGCAATTTCAGAAAACGTTAGTATAGTAGTGAATCAGAATGGATCTGATTCGGTTGCTAATCAGTTAAAAGGAGTTGGTAAGCTGGTGAATGGGACTTTGAAGTGCAGTAAAGTTGAAAATAGTACAAGTGGAATCTCCAGCAATGATGCCGCTGATGAAAAGACTGTGAAAAATAAGGTCAAGAAAGTAGTGAAAAAGAAGTCTGGTAAGGCCAATAAAGTTGACGATAACAACAATAAAGCTTTGAGTTTGAGGAGTTTGGATGAGTTGAAGGATTTGTTCGAGGAGTACATAGTGGTTAGTGGTGAGGTAAAGTCTGACAATTTAGAAGCTGGTTGGGAACTGTTGGAAGTGATTGTCGATATGGAGGGGTCAAAGAAGAAGAAGAAAGTGATCGTGAAGAAAAAAGGGTCGAAGGTCAAGGTAACACCCTTAGAGGCCAAACCACCTGCCAACCCTACGGCAGATACATCAGCATCTCCTGGTGACATCATAAGGCAACTGAGCAAGAAACGGGTCAGTTTGGCGGATGATGATTTCAATTTGGTTGGATTCGACCCTGACAAAAGGATGTCCATAACGGATGAAGTGCTGGTAGAAGAAGCGGCTTTACTGGACAAAATGATCAATAAAGAGCTCAGAGGCGCTAGGAAAAACAGCCTGGCTTTTCCGCCGATTTGTGAAGAGGCAGTTGACAAAGAAGTTGAGAAAATCGTCGAGGAAGTTGCTAAAAAGCCGTCGCCGAAACGCGTCGTGCCGTCGCCGCAGGAAAGACGCGAAATGTGGAAGAAGAACGCCCTCAGAAAGTCCATCAAGACCCTGGGCGGGTTTTACAAGAAGCCACCAGTTCCAGAGTCTAGTTCTTCGGAATCTGAGGGTGAGTCTTTTGAAATTGGAGTCAGTCGAAGTGTGCAGGTCCTGATGAAGACCTACGTTGTCTTGATGCGCGATGGAATTCCCTGTTTGTTACCGTTTTCAATGAAACTACGGAGAATCGGCAATTGTTATATGGTGTATGATGAGCTGCTGTGATCGAAACGAATTGAGGTAATAACGTTTTTCAAAGGTGATAACTTGACCTACTGGTTAATTATATTATTAGATACCTAATACTTGTACCTCATTGTACTTCATATTCTTTTTTTTTTCTCGCGTTTCGTTTTCCTCCTGAAAGCTATTATGGAAAATTGTATCTCATTGGTCATGAAAAAATCTTATAGCTACTGCTGAAACCTAGGCTGGATACAATTTTCAGTATAAGAATTAATACCTCGGGAGGTCACCATGTTCTAAAACTAAGTCAGTATCGTTCTAGACTGACTACTTATTAATAACTCAGTAACGGTAAAGTACCATACGAATAATGATAATATGGGGTTCGGAGTGGGTGGGAAGTAGTATTTACATTCGTCTAGTTATCCCTGAACAGCAACTAGTATCAATACTTGGGTATGTACCTTATTATATAAGGACTAGGCATATTTTAAATTAATAATGATCTTACTAGAATAATTAATAAATAAATTAATGTCGTCTCTATTAGTAAATATACTACAAGAAGACAGAGGAAGCAACTGTCTAGCACACAATATACCGAAGTTATGATAAAAATTAGATTATCTTAGATTAGATTAAGTATCTTAAATTAGATGAGATGATAAAATTAGACGCGATACTGTACCATATAAGTAATAAGGTACAGGTACATATAAGTAATACAAAATACTGATCTACTAGATTGTGTGTAACTTGTACCAAACAACAATTCGAACAGAATACATAAACAATCTATACCTACTCGGTAGTGTCCTCAAATCCTCGTCCTTTTTCATGTCTATAGGCAGCGACCATCAGACAAATAGTCGTACAAACCCCTAGGAAGGTTAAATTTCTTCCTGTGATACGTATGGGTTATCCAAATGCACCTATAATCGATAAGGTAGTAGTGCACATTTAATTGAATAATTATTTATATCGAATTTCGGAGCATAAGACATCTCCACATGACGGAATAGCTAAAACTTATAAAATAAATACTCATTGTCCATTAATCTCAATCTGGAGATAAATTTCTCAAGACTGTCAAATTTGGAAGATCCACTAATTGATTATCCTTAATATTGGACAATAAGTGGTTTATATAAATTTTCTATAACAAAACTTTACGTAGGTAGTTACCAATTCATTGACCATTAATTACAATAAATTATAACATAAATGCAGAGTGTGACGTCAACTGCCACCAAAAATGCGTGGAATTGATGCCGAACTTATGCGGCGTGAACCAGAAGTTGATGGTGGAGGCCTTGCTGAACCTCAAGAGAGGGCGCAGGTCAGCTTCAGGACCCCATTCTCGCCCTTCGCTCTTCAAAATGGGTAAGTAAGTAAGTACGGATAGATTCTGTAGTCTCCGAATTCCAGTCTTTCGATGTCTCCACACAGTAAACAGGTATGAAAGAATAGAAGTAACTGTGGATTTTTCGCGTTAGAATTTTATTAATAAAAAATTTACTTTTTTAATTATTTTTTTCTGTGTGGGTATTCAAAAATTATTTTCTAAAATACATAATATTGTACTTCACATTGAAAAGGTATTGCCTTCTGTATGTGCATTCTAACATTCTCTCTCAATCTCTCATTGAATTTCATTCTTCATAATTATTTTCTCACAATACTCTGGCAGCTGTGCATCTAGAAAATGAGGTTATTAGAATAAATCGTAATAACCAATTTATTTCAATTCCAGTTCCAAAGATGAAATTCAAAGTAGAAATACAATAAATAAATCGAATTATGTAGCAACATATTGTTCGAAGTTTCCACTGATGTCACGACATAATCACACATATTATAATATGTATCCAAATAATTTGGATATTAACATTTACTAAGTACCTTTTAGATTATTACCAATTTTTATTTATTATTCTCAAGCAAAGATTTTCACTCAGGCTTTTTCACATCTACAAATTCAAGGTGAAGATACCACAGCTGGACAAGATCCAATGTGTTGTGAACACCTTGTCCGGTTCTGTTATCTTCACCTTGAATTTGTAGATGTGAAATAACCTGAGGATCCTCAAAATTTGGGTGAAAAACTTGCTTGAGAATAATAAATAAAAATTGATAATAATCTAAAAGATACCAAGTCCACATCAATATCCGAATTATGTATCATAATAATACCTCTTCCTAAATAATTCCGCGGTAGATTATTTAATTTTAATATTTTACTGTTATTTTGTAGATTCAGAGAGCGAAGGGAGTCAAGGAGATGGGAGAGTGACGCCCCCAGCGCCGCCAGCCAAAACACTCCCGAGGTTCAGGACGTACACCATCACGGATTTCCAGTTCCTGAAAGTCCTCGGCAAAGGCAGCTTCGGAAAAGTAAGTTTCTGAGTTAGAGAGATGTTTATTGATGTAAACATGAATGAAAGTTTAAGAGGAGAAGGCATTATTATTTATTTATTTTTTTTTTTTTTATAGATTTTTAAAATGTGTTTATATTTTTTTAAACAATATGTTGGATCGAGTGCAACCAAAATTTTGAAAAAATCTCATCAGGAACTGGTTGAAAAAAAATTGTTGAAGTTGGGTACCTCAATGCATGCCAGCGCCATGAGCAGGCTCGCCAGCCTCTTCACTCAACATCTTCGACACATCCGGAGAAAAAGGAACTTGAATACATACCCGTTAAGTTCGCTATCCAAACAATATTGAATTGGTGTCTTTTGTGAATTTGTTGGGAAAATGGAGTCATTAAACATAAATTATAAGTTTAACAAAGGAAAAGCAATACCAAGTATCAACAACAAACTGTACTTAATTTCACTACCTATTTAAAAATTCGTTACCGCCAAGATTAATATATAGAATTTCCCATTCAAAATGAGTTGTTTCTCATTCAAATTCAATTTTTTCCAAACAAATTTAGTTTTTTTCCCAATCCATTTCAAGGTGTTAAGCAGACCTGGGATAGTTAATTTGATAGGGAAAAAACTAAATTCGACTGAAAAAATTAAATTTGATGTGAAAAATTGAATCCAACGGTGAAAATTCTAGATTGGTGGAAAATACTAAATTTTAATGGAAAAAAACTTAATCCGGTTGGGAAAACTTTAAAATTGGCTGGGGAATGCTATAGTACGAATCATTTACGACTCGATGGAACAAAAATCGTAAGTAAATTCTCAAAATGGTAAACCGAACATACATTTTGACGTTTGAATGCCATACCAAATGAATATACTGATAATGAATAGATACACGAATAAAATAAGTATAAATATCGTCTGCCTCAGTGGGTGTAGTGCCTAGCACATACCAAGCTTCCTTCTCTTAGGGCCTATACAGTAGTATAGGCCCTAAACAGCTTCTGAAAATCACATCAAAATTGGATGAAAACTGTGCCAAAATTAATCGCGAAAACACAGAGCTAAACTACAAGGAAATAAAATTAGAAAGGTCTAAAACGTGTAATTAGAGTAGAAATTCTTACCTTCCTCGAACGGTACACTCGGAAGCAAAATATACTAAACGGCACAGAGGTTATACTATACCCTCAAGACCGAGCGGTCGTGCGTTCTTAACAAACACACAACCAGCCCACTCATGCCTCCTTGTAAAGGGGGCAAGGGACGGAGCCCGAAATTTCCTCAAAATCGCCTAAATCTCAGCTATCGAAGGGTTTATAAGAAATCTTACTATAACATTATTACTAATTAAGACCAATTAGTTTAAAAAACGGACAACCTCCCCCTTACCCCCTCCCCTAGCCATTTTAGCGTTGCACAGTTTTTTCATTTATCTCCCATCCGATTTTCAACGGATTTTGATACGGTTGGTGGCATTCTTCCTATTTTATCATTCTCAAGGGGGAAGGTGCCTTTATGCCAATTAATTTTTTTTAAATGACGTGAAAAATACAAAATTTCGAAATTGAAATTATACATAGCTGATCCCCCTGGAGAATCGAAAAACGAGAAGGATGCCGCGAAACCCCATCTAAATCGATCCAAAAATTGGCTGAGAAAAATGGGAAAAACTGAATTACATGGATCCTTGGCCCCATTCTGATTCTCAACAGTCAAGTCAGGACTTCTGCTTCCGAATCTACAAAGGTGATCGGAATATTTTAAATCTTAACACTTTGGTGAGGTAAACATTAATAATTTGTTCCATCCAAAATCAAAATGTCCACTCGCATTTTACGTTTTTTATCCGAAAATATTTGGTCCCGTGTTTGACTGTTTGGTCGCGAATCCTTGTCACAACCATAACTTCCACAGACCACCCCTTAAAAACCTACGTCACGTTGTAGGTACTTACTATTAGCTAGTCTACCTAACTAAATATTAGGGCATCCAGTACAGCACAATTCTCAGAACAGCTGTACTCGTCGCTGTACTTGGCCAGTACAGCTGTAGTACAGCAACACACCGACAACGAGGAAAAAAAATTGTAGTCGTAGACGTATATATAGGTATCATATTTTTTTAAGGTGCAGCAACAGAGAATTACTTACCTCAAATAAATTGAATTTTTTTTTTTTTCATTATTAAGAAAAATGTGCTCGTAACAGGCACAAATTGCTCAGAGTGTCGCCTTTTAGTGAACATCGTAGATCGGTTAACATATTTCCTGCGGCGGAGAAGGCCCTTTCTGATTCAGTACTGGTTGCGGGGATGGACTTGATGGATTTATATCCAATGGATAGCAACTGGCAGAGGATTCCCGTGTTTATTAAAAAAACCTTTTATTCCCGTACGTTATTGAAAAAATAATCAAGCAAGAAGCACTCGAAAGCACAAAAAACCAATCGGGGAAAACTAATGGGAGGAAAACAAACTACAGAGGGGTGTGAATCACAGGATTCCTGGTGGGGGTGGTGGGGAGGGATGCGCACGCACACTGCGCAGGGTTGGGTATCCCAGAGAAAAGGTAAACATGACCTTTGTACTCGGGGGTAAACCCTCCCATTGTGGTTTGAGGGCCCTGCAAAAGTGTGAATCACAGAAAACGCAGAGGATGCTGTACCTTGGTACAGCAGGGGGACAAAAAAGGTGCTGTACTTGCTGTATTACAGCTGTACCAATTACTGTACTGGATGCCCTACTAAATATACATTAATTACATATAGCTTCCTCACTACCGAAGGTAGGAAGCTATGTAATCGTGCAAGAAATAAAAAGAAGTTTCGTCCTCCAAAATCGATATTTTCACTTGTTTTACGTTTCAGAGCTTTCTAAACAATTTTGGTTCCGTGTCTGTCTGTCTGTAGTCAATTCCATGTCCCAGGCAAAAGACGTACCTATATTAAGTTATGGTCCAAATTTAATGAAATTCGAACGGATTGTGCGGGTTAGCCCCGCAACGGTCCTCTATCAATTTCATCGCCATCGGACCAATAGTAGCGTGAGCGCATGCGCAAACGTGAATTTCCTGAAACCCCGGTATCTCAGTTCCTAATTGACCTACTTCGCTCAAATTTAGGGGGTAGTCGGGGGCTTTTTCCAAGACAATCACCTATGAATTGTGTCACGATTGGATCATTAATAAATAGCTACTGGGCAAGCGCTAACTTGAAATTTGTTGTCATAGGGATAACTCTGGAACTATTCTACCAATTTCGTTGAAATGTTCACCAACTTATTCTATACGTCCATGTTACAAAAGTGAGGAAGCTGTACAGCCCATCCAACTTGGCAGATATTTTTCGTTCAAGCTGTGTTCGAATCGACATCTTTATTACTTATGTGTGAAACGTTGAATATCAGCCAAAACACAAATTAATCGATCATTGAAAATATAAAAATGTTATATTTAATTTAATTTAATATACATTAATTTAATTTAATATTCATCAAAATTTATTTGATTTACCTACATAAAAATTGAATCTTTTCGTTGATACTATAAATAAGATTCGGCCTTTTAAACTTGAGACGTTGACACGGCTACTGTAGCAATGCGGGAAGTTGCCAACCCCGCGCGAATTTTGGGTGATGGCCCAATCTTCCCCGTTCGTATAAAAATACGTAACAGGAAATACCGAAAATAAATCGCCAAATCCGGAAAATGAACGTTTTCGTCATTTATCTTCGGCTTGAACTTCACATCTCGCCAAAAGGTTGCTAAATTTAAACGTTGTTAAAACGTATGCCAGTTTTGAAAATCATAAAGTGACTGAGGCAGGGAGGCTCTAGGTTGCCTCAGTGCTTGCTGTCCCTACCTATATAGATTTTTCAACTCAATTTAAGGTTTTCAAAGTCTAATTTAAGATTTTTTCAAAGTAAAATTTAAGGTTTGCCATTTCAAACGTTGTATTATTGTTAAGATTCCGGGGTTTTCCAAGTTTACATTCCATAAGAAAATATTGGTAGTTCGTGAAGATGTTCAAAATTATTTTCTCAGCATCAATAACTCTGTTATTGAGAACAACACTTAAGTAAAAATGGAGTTATTCGACGGGTTTCTTCCCGCATCCAGTGCTGCCAATACTTCCTTCGAAATTCTCTAATCTAAGGGCGGGGTTCATAGAAGGGTCATCGAGTTTCAAAGAGACCTTGAGATGGTCTCCTCGAAATTTGGAATGCTGATTCGGCTTAAGGAATCCTCAAAGACCATCTCAAGGTCTCCTTGAAACTCGAGGACCGTGTATACCTAAATCCCGCCCTGAAGGACACGAAAATTGCCCCGATTCACACGATCCCCACATCCCGCTAAATTACCCTCTCTCAAATAACTCGCGAGAGTAACGAGAAGTACTAAATTTGAAAAATTCCAGTGTAATTTATGCAGCAAGACTTAAATAGCGAATTTTCTAGCATTTTTGACGCAATTTTCAACAAAAATTTGTATCGTTATTTTACCAATTTTTTGAAATATAAAAATTATCAATATTTTATCGGCCATTATTATAGTAAATTTCACGCAGATTCCAAATATACCATATTATGGTCCTATGTTCAAGATGGTAATTCATACCAAAATCCTCAAAAAAGGCGTTTTTTAAGCTATATTTTGAGGTTTTTGACTCTAAATTTTCAAAATTTGACCACTTGGAGTACTCCAAAAATTCTGGCCAACGAACTCATCCTTTTCTTTCGATATTATTGACATTTAAAAAATTTTTTGGATTCTTCATCTTCCTTGGTCAGATATCGTCTGGAGTGACACATATACATATATTACATAAA
>JAEMON010000014.1:3175915-3187890 GCA_030264115.1 Lygus lineolaris
TTTGAACCGGCCCTTAGAGGGAGTGGACTGCTCCCAAAGTCTACAGGCTGGGAAACAGGGCATGTCCCGCACAATAAGCCACGGTTCCGGTGCAGCGGAGGAGGTCTGGTCCCCTTCTTGTCTCTGCATGCAATCTAATCTATTCTAGCAGAGTGAGTTTAGATACACAACTAAATCTCCCATAGAAGGCGTTCATTTCTTAGGAGAAAACCCTCGAAATCGCTGCAGCTTAGAACGTGATAAATAAAACGAAAGGAAGACGATTGATTGCTCGATTATTCACCCTGAGACCAAATCTCAAGACACATAATTTGGAAAATTGAAGCTCTCCACTAGTTTTGTACCAGATCTGATTCCCTACATCATAATAATACGTTCTTTCTGGAAAGATCCCTCCGAGGTCTTCCAGTTCAGATACTTAAAAAGAAGGTGCAGGAGTATTTTAGTCATTGCTCACTCTGTTTGCTTGAGGTCGGATATCGACGAGGCCCGGGGAGATGTCGAAGAGCCGGTAGATCTGTTCATCTCTGAGGGAAGAGTGTAGGAGCGCCATAAGTCTGGTGTCTCCCGACTGATTGTTGCTTCCCTGAACGCCGGCGCTGCTCATCCAACCGCCGGTGCCTCTGCTGCTGCTCCCATCTGCAATCATCGGGCCTAAACTTTTCACTTGACGATGTTTTGAAATTAAAGAAATGAAAGAAATTTTATGAAAAAACAAGTGTGACAGGTATGACGGTACGTCACTGAGCTTTCAAAAGTTAGCGCCTGGATCGCTTGCAACCAGTTCCCGCTACGTTCTTGTTACGGCTGATTAGAGGCTACTCTGAGATGGTGTGTCCATTCACGAGCTGTCACCTGAGCTGGCCAATAATTACACAACGGCTGGACCGGGTTGACTTAATATGACGTACCGTCATCTACCTTTCTTGCAGCAAGGGGGAGGGGGAAATTACGATGATACCTACCATTTATAATTTCGCCCCTCTCTACCTTGACACCGGGAAGTGCTCAAAGCAAGAAAATCTGAAGCAACAAAGTTTCAGTGAATAGCAAAGTGAAATTCAAGCTGTGTAACAGTGTTTACTGCGCAGACGAAATGTATGTTAGGGCCATCACTATGTTTTCCGCATTTTGTTATTCCCCATTTTGTTATGAATTGGAGAATGACACTTTTTTGAATTTTCTCTAAAGTCAACACATCTAACCCCCCCCCCCGGCCATCAAAAGGGTCGTGCACCCTGGCGGAGCATTTTTAAAAGTAAATGTAGGCCTGATACAAAATCTCAAGAGAAAGTCTCGATACCAATCTACTTGATCGGGTTGTCTACTTGAGATCTGAGATCGCATTCACTCTCGAGACTGATTCGAGAGACTCCATAGCCACAGAAGTCGCGAGATCTGGAATATTACGTTTTCAATTGAGAGTCAACTCAAACACAGTCGAACAACTCAAATATCAGTATAATACACGGGTCAAGTCTCCGAGACCTTGAAAAATCTTCGGGCGCTCGCAGAAGACTGGTGACCAAGTCGCGAGAGCTGGAAATCTCATGTTCACTTGTGACCTGTGCACTCTCGGAGACATGTTAGCACTTGTCTCAAATACTGCTCTCCGGGCCATGTCCACTTGCGATTCGAGTCTCATGACTACTCTCAAGACTTGTTCGTTTCAGGTGTACACTTAGCTTAAGCTCATGGTGGTCACGGATTAAGTATTTTGAGGGGGTTTGAACCTTATTGACACAGGGGAATCTGAAGGATTCCTCAACGTCTCACTATTTAACCACCTCGCCCATTGAAGACCGATTGTTTGCCTCTCCTTTCTAATGAGGGATGAGCTTTCGTTCACAACGCCTCAGTATTTTGTCATTCGTCAGTTTTGATGAATTTTTGAACAGAAAATCCTTTTTTAAAGACGAGGGTGGCTCCACGCAAACGTTATTTCACTATTTAAAGGCTGACACTCAAACTGGCATCGCTAATAAATCTGATTTCTGCCAGAAGGCGCTGCATTTGGAGGGTACAGCACTTATTCCTCTTCTACATTCAGGTTCTTATCTTCTCCTATTCCTAGTTTTTGGGCCGAAAATGAGGGTTGAAATGCGGGAAAAGTGCGTTGTACGATACAGGCTTCACGACGTACAACTTCCAAAATGGAATTATTGGTTCTGGCAAGAATGGGCCTTGTGCATGACTTCATGACTTAGTTTTTTCCTTGAAAAATTAATCACTGCTGACGCGATATTTACCACGCTTTCGGGGTCTTCCCAATGGCTAGCAGCAAAGAAGGAGCGGCCAACGTCGATGGGAGGCGTCAGAGACAAACTGAAAAACAAATCCCTTAGAGGGCTAGAACTTCTCGGCAGATCCTTCCCTTCGTCCCTGGCGTTCTTTTCAACTACTACAGCAGGAGAAAGAGAGTTATCGAACCACTACCGGTGAATAATGCGTTTGGAAAGACATGGGATTTCAGAGGCCTTTTGTGCGGTAAATACCGTGCTACCAATTGGGAAGACCCCAAAAACGCGGTAAATACCGTGTCAGCCGTGAAAGTGTTAAGTCATATCGTAGAAATGACTTTTCTGTAATTTGAGGGAATTGAGCGAAGTTTCTGAATTTAAATTATTCCCACCTTATTTTTTCTCCCATGTGACGTCAAACAAGTCCTTTTCTGGTTGATCAGCTGCCCACAAACTGCATTCATAGAATGGACTGAAAGCCTTCTCTGTGGCCATGGATACTATAATGCGAAATCCAGTTGTGCGCGATATTACGAGTACTATCCAAGTAAACTAAAAAAAAAGTAAACTTTACTTACTATATTGAGTTCCTCCTCCTCCGAAACTCATCCTGCAATAAACAATAAAATATAAGTCATGTGAAATGATATTACTGTTAGGCTAACTTGTTCACATTAGCTCATGAGACCAGATATTTCACATGATAATTTATTAACAACTTACCGATCATTACTTTCAAAACTACTCTGGTTTTTCTGTTCCCTCGGCCTGGCGAAAACGGCTTTGTAGTTCTTGGAACATTCTTCGTAGGCCTTGGCCGCGTGATATGCTCTAAATAACAAATAAGACATATCAACGTAACTAACCTCAGTAGATATCTAAAAAAAAAAAAAAAAAAAACCTGTCGATGTGATACCAAAAACAGTAAGTACAACTTTCAAATAGGAATTTCGTCCTCGGAGTCGGATTTAGCACCCTCAAAACCTCCAATTACAAATTTTGTTTACCTACAATAACAATTCCGATTATTTCAGAGTTATAACCAGTGAAAATATCCCCTGATACAATTTAGCAGACGTAAGAATAGAATTCACATATTCCTGCCAAAGTGCTGGCTCATATATCTCTGTCTCGTGGTCTTCTAACGCGTTTGAGGACTCCAAGGTATCCAAAGGCATGTGAGCTCGACTCAAACGGCAAAAATGAGATTGCTTTCCACCCAATATGCCGAAACATCTTCGACCTCCAGTGTGGAACATTTTTCAACCCTTCATAACACAATTTTAGACAGAAAGTCTTTCCGTCATCTATCGGGAAGCATTAGAACTAATACGATGAAGGATAATATAAAGAAGGAGACTTCCATGGTGATATATTTCTCCACTCCTGCAGGTAGTCCTTGGAGAATAGTTATTTTGACTAAAGATAGATGGAGTAAGAACCCGATAAAGCAGGCCTCAGCTCCAGTGCGCAGCTCCAGTGCGCAGCTGACCAATTGCGCGAAAAGGAGGGTCTTGGCCGCGGGGTACACTAATTTTCACGCAATACCGCGGGCCTCGGATCTAAAGGGTTAAGATTTTGGAAACGAAACATATCATAGAAATATTCCATCATTGCTTTATTACCTATAATCTACAAACAAGAAGATCTACTGAGAATCTACCTGAGATACTTGACGTAGGCGACGCCTTTGCTCTCGCCGTTTGTTCTGTTTTTCACAATGGAAACGTAGTCGAGATCGCCGAATTTTTTGAAGTAGTCCCGAAGGTTGTCTTCTGTGGACGTCTTGGGGACGATGATGAAGAGGCGCTGAAGGCGTTCTTGGTCGTCATCGTACCTGGATCCTTGCTCTCGGCTGTAGAAAACATAAAAACTTGTACTTGCAAACGTTAAAATACGTAATTGTCAAAATTTACACTCAATTTGAATGCTCAACACTCCAGAGATGCCAGTCTGCATACCCTCCCTCTTTAACGGCGAACAACGGATAAATCGTCGAATGGGATCGCGATTGTGGGTATCCAATTGTTATTTAGGTCAACTATGTATCGTAGAAAGCCGCTGCAGACTGGTTATAATGATGAAGAAGGAGTTAAGCTCCTTCATCATTTTCAGACAAGTATGTAGCGTTAATTTTTCTCAGCTTCTCTTGGAATATGATCACGGCTACGTGTTGAAAGTATTAATATTTACAGTACTATAATACTTGAGTATAGATTACAAAACTTGTTATTATAATCTTTTTTGGATCTTAAAATTACACCATATCTTTTCGTTAAATCCTTGAATCCTTTATTGTAAAACTAGATGCCTTTTCAGCGTTAATTTAAATAAATCAGCAAGCCTCAACGTCATCTGATTAGGTCTCATTAGGGTCAAGTTCTCGTTCTGTAGTTGATTAGCAGCCAAGGAGACAATCATCACTACTTTTGAGCTGTTAGGTATTATTCATACACGGCCCAATCTAAGGGCCTTATTCACAAACGTTCTTAAGCGCATAGGAAACCCTGTAAGTGATTCCATTTTATAAGACATTGTAAGAGATTTTTGCCAGCATTTTATCATACTGCCAAATGTGAAGTGGAAGAAGGCCTCACTCCATAGTTTGGTGCGCATCCTGGCGGAGAATTTTTAAGCTCTCAGGCAGATTTAGAACACGCTCTAATGTTCATGATTGCCATTTTGTGCAAGAAACGGCTAAAAGATAGCGTTGGACACCAAAACTTGAAGTGACGTTAGAGTTCTGTGAAGCTCGTGTGATATGGCCTTCAGCTACTTAGTAGTTTGAGGGAATGAGGAGGGCAGTTCAATGGATTTAGCAACTTTCGGAGCTCCTCGAGGAATACTTATAGGGCACTCTTGGGCATCTTCTACGCTAATGAAGCTTCAGACTGACGAGGCCCAAAATTTCCTCAAAAATGCCTAAATCCCGGCTAGTGGAGAGTTTATAGGAACTCTTACTATAACATTATTACTACTTAGGATCATCGAGTTTAAAAAACGGATAACCCCCACTAACCATTTTAGCGTTGCTAAGTTTTTCCCATTTTTCTCAGCCAATTTTCAACGGATTTTGATGAGGCTGGCGGCATTTTTCCTATTCCAACATTTTCTAGGGGGATGAGGTGCTGTTATGCTAATTTGAATTTTAAAAAAGGACGTGAAAAATTTAAAATTACAAAATTAGCGTCATACATAGCTGATTCCCCTGGAGAACTGAATAACAAGAAGAATGCTCCAAACTGCATCAAAATTGGCCGAGAATGATGGGAAAAAACTATTTTTATACCTTCCTTGGCCCCTTAGTTCTGACCCTATGTCGAAGAGATTACTTAGGAATCCCTGAATCGTGCCATGAAGGGGGCACTAAGCCTGAAAGTATATCTAAGAAACACAAAAAACCATAATGCGTGCTTCTTCAACCCAAATCCAGAAAACACGATAACAAAATGTTGTAGTACAGTAGTAGGGCTTCTGACCTGTGAGCAATCATAACTTTTATGGGTTTCCCTCCGCTACCCAGCACCTTCCCATTCATCTCTTCTTGGGCGAGTGCGGCTTCTGAAGACTTTGAGAACTTGATGTACACAACGCCTGAAAAAAATAACGAGTATGTAAGTACACAAAATGGTTAGAAGGAATTCGATTTAATTCATATTAAGTTAATTTTAATTCTTCTCACAGATAGAAGAGCTGACACCTGAAGCTACGTCCACACTATGCCAGGACGGCCTCCCCCGGCACAGGACGCAGGGCAAAGCCACACAAGTGTGGACGTCCTGCCCAGGTTTGCCAAAAAGCAGGCCCTAACGTGCACGAAGTTGGTCTGGATCAAAGGAAGCCGAGCCCCCTTTGTAGTGTGGACGAGCTGCTTCAGCTTCAGTTTGGTCGTTCGTCTACAAGCAAATCAGGGAACTACATCACATCCCTATTCCGTATGAGTGCATCAACTTCATCAAGCAACAAGTCGTTCATGAAAACACAGGGAAAATCATTCATGATTCTCTTTGTTGATAGGTACCCAAAACCTCCGTTGAATAATGATTGCAGCACCAGTTGCTGCTAAAGCTACGTCCACAGTTCGCCGGGCGGCCTCCCCTGGCACAGGCCACCCAGCAAAGCCAGCCCAGCGCGGCTCACCCTTTGTAGAGTGGATGGGCTTTAGCTTCAGTTTGGGAGTTCGTTTGTACGAATAACATCTCTGAACAACGTATTTTGTCAATGATTTTTGGTTCAATTATATTTATGAAATGTTCAAAATCATAATTGTACATAAGAAATGTTTACAACAAGCAAATGAAGGGAACTAAATCGCATCTATAGTCCATGAATGAGTTCGTCAATTTCATCAAGCAACAGGTCGTTCATGAAACCAGGGAAAATCATTCATGATTCTCTTTGGATGCTGGGATGTTGATAAGTACCCAATACATCCGTTGAAAAATGATTGCAGCACCAGTTGCTGCTAAAGCTACGTCCACACTATGCAGGACGGCCTCCCCTGGCACAGGCCACCCGGCAAATCTGCACAAGTGTGGACGTCCTACCCGACTTCTGGCATATTCTACATCGATCAATTTGGATTTACTGGCTGTCAGGTACTCCCTCAGCTGCCAAAACCCGGTCCAGCCCGCTCAGGGCGTCCACATCTATTTTATAGTGTGGACGTGCCAGCCCGATCACAATGCTGCAGAGTTTTCCAGGGCGGCATAGTGTCGAGGAAGCTGAATATAGCACCTTCTTCGTCGATTGTTTTGGATTTACTGGCTGTCAGGCACTCCCTCAGCTGCCAAAAACCTGGTCTGGCCTGCCTGGGGCATCCTCATCTATTTTACAGTGTAAACATGCCGGCCCAAACACCGTTCCGTCTGTCCACCGTGCGGCATTGTGTGGACACAGCTTAGGATAAAAACTAAACAAATAATCAAATAGCGAGACACCTCCTCTCTTATAATGTTTGAAATTTTTTACAAAAACCGCTGCATAGAAATGACACACCAAGAACCACAGAAAACAAATTCTTCATTAAAAAATAGTAAGCAAACAAAATAAAGAAACTATCGAGTTGGTTCCATACAGGACAGTATAGGTAGGTATTTATTTCATTATCACAGTCCTTAGAAGAAGATAAAAGGTAAGTTCTATGTGGTAAGGAAAGTTGGGTGGAGCTCTGTATCATATTACTGATCATTCGATGATGTATTTTTGTTATCCAATTTAAAAAAAATTGATTTTGGAGGGGTTTTGACTACTTGCTCCCCTTAGTAGGTACATTTCAAAAGGAAAAGGTGTGAGTTTTTACTTTTTCGAAACCATCTTATAAAATGTGCTTTCATGGCTTTTAAAAAAACTCACAAACGACCCATTTCACACCTACTAAGCGCATTAAACTTCGGCCAAATCGTCGGTTAAATGACCGGAGTGCTCGTGTTTCTCCCGGTTAAAAGCTGCTTTTCGAAATATTTCCCTCGAAACGTAGAGGCGGTTGCCAGGATATGGAAATTAATTATATATAAATAGGGTCGGATCAAGGATGAGTAATGAGAGTGGTTGGCGAGAAGCCCGACCGGGCCAAGTGTTTCCTCTCCTTTGATGTCGAAAATTCACCAGAAATAATCTCGTTAAGACGAGGAAATCTCTCGGTATTCTCCATAACTCTTTCCAATTCCTTAGGTTCTGGTGGTAGGTACCCACCTACATTTTTGGCTTCATTTTTTTTTTTTTTTTTTAATAAACGAATTTTTCGCTCAGTGAAAGCCGGCTTATAACACGTTTAGAAAAGATCGGTGCATGGACGGTGTTGAACGCCTGATAACTCGTTGGACGGGCGATGAATCGATTCACATAACACTTTTCAAGTAGGCCTGAGAGTGTTACATGATAAGCAGAGCCCTTCAAATGACATATTGCCATGACGCCATAGAAAGCGATTTTTTTGTGTGGAAAATGCCATGTTTGTGCCATGTTTTGCCTTTTTTCTCCAAAATCCTTAAAAAAAATCTTAAGTGAAAATTTGTCAAAACCCTGTTGAGTTTTTAACAGGTTAATGACAAGATGTTTTTCGAACCCTGAGGCCATTAGTGAAGAGGGATTAGATTAAAGAGGGCTGGAGTAGGACCCCTCCAACCCTGAGGCCCTATCACCCATACTATAAAACTACTCTACCAGTCCTGTAAAACAGTGATATTTTAGCGAATTTTCAAAAAAAAAAAAAATGAAACTATTGCTTCGGGGCCAAAAATTGTGGTGTGCAATTTTAGGAAAATTTCTCATTCGAAATCCGTTTTGGACCATTCTGAATCGATTCCTGAAGTTGTACCTAAAATCAAAATAAATGTAGAATCATATAAATGGTATTTATGGAATCAACGCAAAATTTCCCATAATAATCACCCCACTAAATCGGCTAAAATGATTCTTTGAAAATTCGCTCATCAACTCATGCTGTATGAATGGAACTTTTGAGTAGAAGATGGAACGAGGGAGGTAATTGTGCGTTACCCAAACTGCCAAGTTGTGAGTTTGAAAATGCCTTCCTTTGTGAAGAAGTGAGTCCACTCTTTCTATGGGAAGCCTGAAGACGGAACTAAAACAGCATGAATCAGGGCTCACTCCCACCTAACAATGCGTGAACTCGCCATTACGTAACTTCCTCGAAGTAAGAGGCGAGAGAAGAAAAGAAAGTCGCCGTCAGAACCGCCAGAAATGACCGAAAAATACTAGAATATTGTAGAAATACTACGATTTGCGAAGGGAATTTAATTGATTCTGGACGAACGTGGAGGAAAGATGAACGAAAACTGAATAAACTGCAAAAAGTAGAGGCCGGAAGGGTCAGGAATCGAGTTAAGTTGAAGTGAAGCAACGGGAGAGACCACTTGGAAAGTGAAAGTGAGCAAGAAAAAGCTGTGATCGAGACTTTCTTCGGCCTTGTCGAAAAATCAGCCTAACGGAGACCTCCTTGACCGAAAATCGGACTGCAGTCGTTCTTAAGAACGGAAAACAGTGAAAATTATTACATAGCGGCAATCGATTGGAGGGCAATAAATCCCAACAAAAAGGAGATACAATTTGGACAATTGAGAAATTTACAAGCAGCAATCAGTTCCTGCACTTTTTTTGGTCTCAACCTAATATTAGTTATAATTTCATAATTTTTTGAGGCTTAAAAATTAATTTTTAGAACAATTCAAAGGCAATTTCTATAAGAAATAAATCTGATAATTAGTAGAGTTTACGCAATGTAAAACGGTTTACGCAATACACTTCAAAAATAGCGGATTTCAACGTTTTTTGACTCTAGAAAATTCAAATTTGACAAGGGAGAATGCAGTGAAAATTATTACATAGGGGCAATCGATTGGAGGGCAATAAATTGCACCAAAAAGGAGACAAAAATTGGACAGTTGAGAAATTTGAAAGAAGCAATCACTCTCCTGCACTTAGTCTTCTCAGCCTAATATTAGTTATAATGTCATCCTTTTTTTGAGTTTTAAAAATTAATTTTTAGAACAATTCAATGGCAATTTCATAAGAAATAAATCTGCTAATTAGTAGAGTTTACGCAAAACACCTTGAAAATTGCGGATTTCGACGTTTTTTTAACCATTGACAATTCAAATTTGACACAGGAGAATGCAGCCATTCTTATGGGCGGAAACGGTGAAAATTGTTACGTAGAGGCAATCTATTGGAGGGCAAGAAATTGTTCCAAAATTGTTCAGAAAGCTCTGAAACGTAAAAAGCAAGTGGAAATTTCGATTTTGGAGGACAACAATTTTTTTTAATTCTTGCACGAATACATAGCTTCCTACCTTCGGTAGTGAGGAAGCAAAAATTAGCGTATCAAACATTTTGAAGACTGGGAAATTACTTCATCTTCTTCGAAAATTCGCTAAAACGTCTGCCAAGATAGGTGGGTGTTATACCTTCCTCGCTTATTGTAACGTGGACGTATAGAATAAGAACTTGCATTCTGAGTCGAAATGCATTTCCAATTCCTGTAGGTACAACGAAATTCTCTGAAACTCGTTACCTACATTATTGGAAGTTAGGAAAATTTGGAAGGTTTAAAATTTCGGTAGGTATATACCTAGCTGATCTAGGAGCTCAACTGTTGATTCAGCTGATCTTGGAGCTTTTTTTTTTTTTTTACTAGGTCGACCTGGGAGCTCAATTTTCAACTCAGATGATCTAGGAGCTCAATTTTCGACTTAACTGATCATGTAGGTCTCAATTTTTCAGACAGCTTCAGAAAGATAAACGCATTCTCAGCGCAAGCTCAAATTTGTTTAACAAAGTGAAAACTCCGAAATGATTCGACCGATTTTGATGAAATTTACAGGGATTGTTCCCGTTAGCCTTTAGATGATCTCCTTCGAATTTGAGCAAAATCGGTAAAAATATAATAGGTAAGTAGGTAGTGTATTTATGAACTAAGAAATCGTTGTTTCAGGAAACTTTAGTTTGCGCATGCGGATACACTAAACGAGGAACATTGGATGGAGATTCGATGGAATTCATAGGGGACCGTCCAAGGGCTAACCCGCACAATCCCTGACAATAATTTCATCAGTTCTAGGTACGGTTTTGACTAGTCTAATCACGACAATAAATAGCCACAGACAGACACGGAACCAAGAAAGTTCAGAAAGCTTTAAAACACAAAAAACAATTGTACATTTTGATTGAATCTTACAATGGTCACCCTTCATTACATAGACGATACCTACTTACACATTGACTCGGCATGTTGCAAGTTTTGACATTTTCCCTTCTTGAAGGTTGACTTGAAAACATTTCGCACTCACCTTTAGATTCCATCGTATTCTTATCTTTGACGATCCATATATCTTTGATGCTGCCGTATTTGTCGAAAGCCTCGTGAAGTTCTTCCTCGGTGACTTGTTTGCCACACAGAATGAACAACCGGGAGTTGGGGGGGTCGGATGACACTTCGCTCATTTTTTCGCAATTGAAGTCTCAACTTTTTAACGAGAAAACCGAGCTTTTCGGACACAAGAGACAAACGACGTACGAGGTTTGGCAAACCTGGAAAAAGGAAGAGTTTCGCGGTCGATTTTCCCGGAAGAATTACTTTTCTCAGCTCCCGAGACAGGTCACTCGCGACGCGAAGAAAACGGAACGAGAATCGGGAACGGGAACGGAATCAACAAAAATTCAAAATGGCGTCAACAAAACAGGATTCCAAGACTGAACAGGGCTGCCAACACAGCGCGCGACGATCGAGCTCTAGCGGATTTAACGACAACTACGACGACTTTGCCCTTAGATCCCGCGATTTTTCAAAATAAAACCCAAAAATGATTAGCTAGACTGAATGATTAGGTCTATTACAAATACTTAGTAATATTTGAATCTAACTTAACATCACTGAAAACCTCACATTGAACATTTAATTATTTCTGCAAATACATGGGACGAAGCCCATTCATTAGCTGAACAATGTATTGAAAGGGTTATAAAACATTTAAATAATGATCTTCTAGAGCTCAACTACAGTAAAACCAAGCACATTTGTTTTTTCAACTCTAAGAAAATTGCTCCTAGTCATGATGAATAGTCACAATAAAATTTCACCAATGTGGTAATACACCTAACTGTACATGCAAAAAATGGAAAAAGTGTCTAATACTAAATATTTAGGCCTAATAATAGATCAACAGCTACGTATCACGCAGCATATTGATAAATTATCTAATAAAATAAAACAAT